>JAWWEU010000158.1:0-131295 GCA_035583155.1 Acropternis orthonyx | reverse complement strand
CACACATACATACAGAAGTGATTTTGCTATAGAGTGTTCCTAGATGTCTGCATGACCAAGAATTAGTGCAAGAAATGGATTAGCAGCAAGCACTGTCTGAACATTTGCATGTTCCCAGACATTTTACCAAAATGAAAGAATTGCCTTCAAACAGCAGAGGAATGTTTACTTTCAAACGTGCATAAGCATATAGTTTAAATATTTCTTAGTGATGTCAGGGCAGGAAGTTACGTTCTGGTTTTTGGTTGGTTTTTTTTCTTATTTAAGCATAATGGAAAGGGTAAAAAACATTCCATCTGTACAGCTACTGCTATGCCTCTAAGTGATATGCTGCACAGACCAGCTGTGTCCCTGCATGTGCTGTAACACAGAGCATACATTCCCACACAGCCACAGTGCAGAAGTCACAGTTCCCCTGTGGTTAGGAGAAATTATGCTGCCATGGTCCCACTGCTAAATATGGCACACAAAAGTCAGAGTGTAGACCTAAAAAAACATAGTAACTAATCCCCTTGAAATCCAGTAAGGTAAAACATATCTGCTGACTTATGACAGTGTGAGAGTATCTGAGCTTGCATCCAAGCATGCCTTGGGATCCAGCAAAGCTTTCAGGAAAGATCTGACACTTCCTTTTTCATGTCTGAGTGGTGCAAATAGCAGCAACAGTGGATGCTGCTTTTTGTTTTTTTCCCATACAACAACTTTGTCCCAAGGCTATCCATCAAATACCAATAATTATCACCAAACAGTTGGTGGTCAGAGAGGACTGTTAGAAAGCATTATGCAGGCTGTAATTTGATTAACAATAGCTTTTCTTTTTTTTTTTTAATCATCTGGAATTAACACAATGAACAATCTATAAGTTACATCTTATATCTGGAAATGCCTAACATTTCTGGAAAATTATGTTTCCAGAAAAAAATAATTAATGTGCCCTGTATTATCTATTGTGCTGATTCCTAGATTACTTGCAAGCCTGCCCCACCCCTCCCCCCAAACCTCCACCCCCACCCCAAAACATAGAAAAGGCTACTGTCTGCAAGTAATTTGCAAGTAAGCCAAATGCAAACATTTCAGTTACAATATAGAGCAAAATATTTCCAAGATGCATCTTTGACACTGACCCATCAAAGGCATGAGCAAAGTACCCATCACTTTCTACAAGAGTTAGAGAGCCCTAATTTAGAAAATGCAGTCCTTGACATCTCTGAGTGTCTCGGTTACTAAAGTAGTTAATTACTCCATTAGTGCCGAAGCCTCTTTGGACTCCTAATCCCTTTTTGTCACTGCAGCAGAAGCAACAGCAGCAAATGTACAGATGTCATTCTCAGAGGCAAGCTCACATTCCTGGCAGTGAATTAAGAGTAAAAAGGGTCACCTCCCACTATTCCCTTCTGTTTGGCCACTGGTGATGCCACCTGCAGATTTAATATCGGAAACTTACATTACACAGGGTGTTCCTTGGGAGCAGAGCAGAAGGGAAGGAGAGGCAACACTATAGCTGTAGACAGGCTCCCTGTTCTCAAGGCTGCTGGCACAGGATAAGGCTGAGAAAGATGGGGTTGTTCAGCCTGGAAAAGAGAAGGTTCTGAGGAGATCTTAGAGCCCCTTCAACTGCCTAAAGGAAGCTACAAGAAAGATGGAGACTGACTTTTTAGCAACACCTGTTGTAACAGGACCAGGGATAATGGTTTTAAACTAAAAGAGGGTAGGTTTAGAATAGACATAAGGAAGAAATTTTTTACAATGAGAATGGTGAAACGCTGGCAGAGGTTGCCCAGACAGGTGGTAGATGCCCCTTCCCCTGGAAACATTCAAGGTCAGTTTGGATTGGGCTCTGAACAACCTGGTCTAGTTGAATATGTCCCAGCTCTTTGCTTTGAAGGGCCATTCCAATCTAAACTATTGTATGATAGATAGTGCGTGTTGCGGCCATTTAACCCATGGAGGCATTCTACCTCTGCGTTACTCTTGTGGAGAAGATGGGTTGTCCTGCCTTGCCTTCTAGACACTTCTTGGTTTTGAGCATACCCTCTTAATTTTAATTTCAAACAGTCGTAACAGCATTGCTTTGGTTTGGCTGAACCTTCTCAGGACTCTGAATAAGAAAGTGTTTTAAATGTCTCCAAAGCTGCCTACTGTGAACCAGAAGCATTTATTCTGTTACCAGAGGGAGTTTGCTCTTCTGTGTGCTTCTGTGGCTTTGGGCACTGAGATTCTTCAGCACATTGGCACTCAAGCATCAGCTGTCTAACCTTGGGGGAAACCCTTTCAAGTTTTCCAAGGCACTACAGCTGCCTCGGACTTCCCAGCATCCAGAAAAGACAGTGCCTAGGGAAAGTTTACACAGGTTGTCCAGCTGGCACAGTTTCTGGGAGCATAAAACCCCGTGGGATTAAAGAACCTACCAACATGTGAGACCAAACATGGTGTTCAGAGGCCCTGAGTGCCCCTGGGGGCTTTTTCATCCAAGGCAACCAAGAGCTATACTAGTTCCTAAGCCTGCATTAGCCTGCAAACTTTATTCAGTCTTGCTTCTTTCCATTAAAGCCAGTCATAGGTCTTTGCTTCTTGACTGTAAACGTGGAAGTGCGTGGGTGTCATATTCCTGCAGCTCTGAGGAGCACTCCATGCACTGTGTTTCAGAGTCAGTCAGGGCAAGCAGGCACACTGGGGCTCCAGGCCAAGCTGCAGAAGGAAGTTTCACCAGTGTCCATCGCATCCTCTGCAGAAGGGTCTGCAGGGTCACAAGGAAATGGTCTTGAATGCCAGTTCCTAAGCCATGACATTCCAAATAAAAGTCATAAATTGCAGCAGGAGGTATAAATTCTGTATCTACACTCTGCACCAGCATCAGGAATGGGAGAATAACACAGTGTTCAGGCTGCTGAATGAGTGCTCTGTGTGCACCAAGTCATTAAAAACCTGCAGAACAGTCAACCATGACTGCACAAAAATAAATATACAGCTGACTGTAAGTAGTACCCCTTCACCTGCTTCTTCAAGTAGAATTTTATAAGAATGTTTATTAAAGGGAATTTTTATTTTTTTTTAACAGGGAGATTTTGGTATATTTGAATTGAAACCATATGTTTGGGTTTACTCTGCTCAGATACAAAGTCTGACTAGTTTTAAATTTAATACACTGTTAAAAAGACCTACATAAAAATCTGAGAACATGTGTTAGGATACAAAAAGGACATTTTTCAACTCCTAAAAATCAGATCTGGGAATACAAGTAAATTTTGCTATAGAAGCACAGGGTGTTCTACTCTTTATATGCTACAATTGGAAAGATAAGATTGAGAGGAGATTAAACTAGTTAAATTCTATGAGTATTTTTTGGATGTTTTCCATCTTATCTCACTTTTATCTGCACAGAGGATACTACCATAAATATTTAACTTTTACCTGAAGCAGAGAATAGCTAATCCATTGCGGAGACATGTTTAATAAAACTCCATCCAGTTGGTTAGCCTGAACAGGCTGCCCCTTTAACTTCATAAGCAGAGACTTTAAAGGCTTGGTGAGAAGAGGAAATTTGATGACTGACCAGTATAAAATGTGTCAGGATGTACCTTTTATTCAGGAATTCATCCCTGATCTTAATACATAAGATTATGTTGTAACTCAGAAAATGCCATCCTTATAGAGGTGGCAAAAGTGAAAAATATACAGTGTGTTTAAATTGTTGGGGAATCGACCCAAAGAACAGACCTAGTGAAATCCAGCTTTCAGAAAATTTCAGTTCTCAAGACCCTGCCTCAAATGAATACATTAGATTACAGGAATAGAGATCCTGAGAAACTGTATCAAAGGATTAATCCCAGTGGACATTACATCAGCATTTCCTCACCAAACTCTCCTAGATTTCTTGCAGGGCTTTTATTCAAATTCTTTGCCAACCCTGTCTGAGCAGGACATGTTAGATTGTAAGCTTTTTCTATTTTGTGAGACAGGAAGAGAAGGAAAAAGAAAATTTTTTGGGTTTTAAAATCCTAAACCAAATCTTAATTAAGTTTTAACAGGTTAGAGAGAAGGAGAATGCATTTTCAGGAATAATTAGTGAACTATGTTTCTGTAACAACTTCAAAATACATGTTTTCTTATGCAGCCTGTTCAGGTTCACCTAGAGCATTAAAAATAACACAGAAAAGTTTGAAAATCAAATCAACATGTTAAAAGCATAATATTCTGTCTCTATAACAAACCACATTCAAAGTGGTGGGAAAGCTTCTCTATGTGCTGGCCAGTGATGATGGTTTTTTTAATGTTTTCATTTCCACTGAGGAAGTGTTATTATTTCCACTTCAGGAACCTTGCTGAAGAAATGCTAGCAATATCCCTTTTGGGGTTTGAGGTTTTTCATCAACAGACAGAAACTTCACCAGTAAAATACCAGTAAATATTCATTATGCCTCATCTCTCTTTTTCCATTCTTAGGAAGCATCCAGATGCATCAGTACTCTTCTTAAAAATAACCTGAGCATAACCTCAATTTTTTGATTTAGGAAATTCTGTTTCCATAAAGTAAACCAGCATCCACTACAGATATAGGCTGTGGTAAAATATTTTTCTCTATTTTTCTGCAAAGGCTGAGCTCATTTTTGTGTTTGCTAAAGTTGAAGTAGGTTCAATATTAATTTCATACTATTCCAAGACAACAAGCCTGACAGACCCGCTCAATTAGTGGTATTCACATTCAGCCTCATACCCAAACTTTCCTATAGCTACTCCTGTTTTTTCAGTTTGGTTTTCTGGATTGCTTATCCAAAAAGGGCCAGTGCTAATGGACTCCATGCCCAGACACAGTTGTGGTTTCAGCCTGAAGTCTGACGAAGAAAAAGGTTATCAGAATCAGTTAGCTTAAACAAGCTAAATAAAAAAAAGTTGTTTTCTCTCCAAATTTGTATTTGAGATATCTGTTGGTCAGCTGCTTCAATTCTGCATTAAATAAGCTCTTCTGAGAAATAAAAAATTTCAGTGTAACCTTGCCTGGGGTTACAGCAGGCTGGTCCTGGAACATTCAGTATGGTTTGTGCTTCAGCATATTAGTTCTGAATCTCTGTTGTGTTGCAAAGTTATACTGAATAAGGATTAAGTGTGCTATAAAGGTTTCATTCTCCAAATCTTTTTTTATTCTGCAGAGTTTCTGGTATGTTCTTATGGCATTTTTCCTACAAAAAAAGGGCATTATTCTTTCATGGACTATTTCACACCCACCTTGCTTGACACCATTTGAGCATTTAGCACTGCACCCTATGATTATAAATTACACACACATACTTGTTAGTCTCATGTTTAAACAAGGTATCTTTATGTAAAGCCATAGAACGGTTCATAGCAGAAAAACAGAAGCCAGTAGTCAGAAAACATTTATACTCTAAAGCCTGTGGAGCCTTTAGGACCAAATAATATATAACTGTTCTCCAAATTAATGGCCATTTACATCTGAAACATGATGCTGCAAAGTTTACCATGATCTGCAACAGAAATAGCAAGCATGTGTGAGCCAAAAACCAAAGGCAAAGCATGGCTTGCAGAGGAAGGTGTATACAAGTGTCTCCTGAAATCCAGTGCTGAGCTGTGCATTTGCTATCAGTTTACAGGCATTTTCTTGCTGAAGGCTGATTTTGGTGCTCTTGCATAAGAGGTTATGGAGAGTGAATTCTGCAGTTCTTTATAGTACTGTAAACTACTGCTGTTCAGTGGAAAAGCAATGGCTTTACCACAGCAGAGTGTACCATGCCAAGTATTGGTAAGATGACAGTATCAGTATCCTGCTTTATTTTTGCTTCCAATACTTTTTCCTCAATTATACGGAGGGAATTTTTAAATGCTTAAGCAGGCATGGAGGATAAAATACTGTCATGCTGAAATCAATGGGTCTTTTGACAATGCCAGGATTTCAATGAGGGCCTTCATGGGAGCATGCCACAAGGAACAGCTGCTTCTTGGATGCATTCCAAAAGCTCCCCAGATATCTGATCTCATGCAACTACCCCTATGGATTCCCAGCAGAAAATGTAACATTCAGCAGAAAAATGGATTGCACTCCTCCCTGGTTCTCTGCAGCCCAGGTTTCTGGTATTCCTGAGAAGTTCCCTTCTGTCTTCCTTCAGTTTTATTGCCCTCTGAACTTCCAGATAATGCCAGAAATTACTGTAGGAAATTCTACACTGACACTGATTTTTATGTTTTCACTACAGCCTTTGCTGTGGTATTCCTGCTGCTGTTAACTGTGATGAAAATATCTGACCCATCAATCCAAGTCCTGATGGATAAAGGTAGTTGTTACTTTCAGTGCCTGTCTTTCAGAAAAAATAATCTGATTTTTATTTGTATGCATATGGTTTTACGGACAGTTTAAGGGTATTCATATTAGAGTATTTCATTGCAGTCTTAAGACTTTGTCTTTTAGATGTGATTCTGGAATGAATAATAGCTACTTATGCACAGTCATGTTCTGTCAGTGCGAGCCTAAATCTTTTCCATTGTTTCAAGTTTTTTGGTTGAAATTTAGGATTCTGTTGTGTTTAATCCTGACCCATAATAGGTATTGCCTTGAATCAGGCTTTTGTGTATCTTTCAGCAAGTTCCAATGTTTACCAAAGCTATGCCCACCAAGTCACCAAGATTGCAGATCTCGTACTGCAGACTTCCTTTGAAAGCAGACATTCCAAGTGGGTTACTTGAGGAGACACTATTTGGATATAAAATTTAACTTAAACTCTGATAATGCCTGTTGGATTGAAAACAGCAGTAGCAGGGAGTCAGCAGCTGCAGCAGGGACCAGCAGACACCTCTTAATCTCTAAATGTACAAAGAGACAAAAACTATTTACTAAGACTGTATTTTTCACCCTGTGTGGCACTGGTGAAAGCATAACCATGCTGACAAAGCCATAGCTGGGTGATTTAGAGTGCAGTACTTCCAAGAAGAGACCTCAAAAGTGGAGTTCACCACAACGCAAGTACCAGGCAAACCAGATGACTGGCAGTAATACCAGTCTGGGTAGAAACTGATGCAGGTAATGTAGTGTGGTTGACAAAGAATTGGTTTCCAAATAAAATATTAGGTGAAACAAGTGCATTCTGGGAATGAAATTGTTTCAAAAAGCCCCTGTTGGCAAACATAGACCAAGGACAAATACCAAGCAGCCTCAGCTGAATAAGCTTTAAATATTTTATAGAAAGCTGAAGCACAATAGCTTAGCCTAATCCTACCTATTTATATGAGTGTTTTGTGAATTTAAGTACAAATTTTAAAAGTTTCTAAATGATGTTTCTGTTATGATAGCTTGTCTGGCCTGGATTGTCAACAGGAAGTTGTCTGGAACCAGAAGTTGCCTGGAGTCTGCAAACATTGCTCATCTTGAGGTGTATGTATGTGTGGTCACAACTGACTCCAGGCTTGGAGAGCCTACTTTAAAGCAAATCAGTAAGTTTTATTCTGGATGACTGCAGGATTTGGTATAATCTCTGCTAGATGGTGATTTTTCCCACTGAAGAGGAAAGATGATGTGAAAGGAGCTGGTACCTTTACAGACCCTTTGTTTTGTGATCTCACTTTGATTTAACAACTGAAAAATAATAGAGATTTCTCTACAAGTTACATGCATGGCTTGGCCCTGCCACAATCCAACGACTTGAGTCTCCCAAAATATTGTTTCATGAAAGAGAAACGCTTCAAATTTTACAAAGTCAGCTCGATAGGGTGCACTGTACTGGGTTTTTCCTGAAACACATCTGACATTTTGTTTAAGAACAGATTTTGTGTTTCATTTCCCTATCTTCCCTATGAAGGTTTATTGTTTTACACTTCATACTTGATATTGCGTCCTTTCCCCTTCCAAGTTTTCAACCAGTGCCAAACTACGCGGCCTGAGCAACTTCATTAAGTCCCCAGACCCTGTGTTTGGGCTGCTGTGCAGATCAAGCTGTTTGCACGGCAGTCGCTTCTAACGGGAAAAGGAGGAGAGCTGAGCAATGCCAGGTTTAGGGGGATTTCTTTATTAAGAGGAGAGAGTTGTACATGCATCCCTCCCTCCCTTCGTGCCCGCGCCGGACATCTCCGCTGCGGCGATGCAGGGGCAGTGCCGGGGGGCGATGCCGGGGGCGGGGGGCGATGCGGGGGCAGTGCCGGGGGGCGATGCCGGGGGCGGGGGGCGATGCAGGGGCAGTGCCGGGGGGCGATGCCGGGGGCGGGGGGCGGCCCGGCCCGGCCCCGCACAGCGCGGGGGCCGCTTCCCCCTCTCGGGCTGCCCCGGTTTTAAAGGCGGCCCCAGAGCGCCGCCAGCCCCGCAGCGCAGGCGGGGCGGCAGCGGGGACACCCATGGGGCGCGGGCGGCCCTGAGGCTGCTCTCGGCCTCAGCATGCCGGGCCCCCTGCGCCTGCTGTGGCTGCTCTGGCTCTGCAGCCTCTGCCGCGGGTACTTCGAGGGGCCGCTGTACCCCGAGATGTCCAACGGGAGCCTGCACCACTACTTCGTCCCCGACGGGGACTACGAAGAGAACGACGACCCCGAGCGCTGCCAGCTGCTGTTCCGGGTGAGCGAGCAGCGGCGGTGCGGGGCGGCGGCGGCGGGCGGCGGGCTCAGCCTGCGGGAGGAGCTGACCGTGCTGGGGCGGCAGGTGGAGGACGCGGGCCGGGTGCTGGAGGGCATCGGCAGGAGCATCTCCTACGACCTGGACGGGGAGGAGAGCTACGGCGCCTACCTGCGCCGCGAGTCCGCACAGATCAGCGACGCCTACTCCAGCTCGGACCGCTCGCTGAGCGAGCTGGAGGGCAAATTCCGTCAGGGGCAGGAGCAGGGCGGCCGGGAGGAGTCCCGCCTGGGCGACAGCTTCCTGGGGCTGCTGCTGCACGCCCGCGCCCTGCTCCGTGAGACCCGCCACATCTCCAGCGGGCTGCGCGACAAGCACGACCTGCTGGCGCTGACCGTCCGCAGCCACGGCGCCCGCCTCAGCCGCCTCAAGAACGACTATCTCCGAGCCTGAGACGGGACCCCCGCCCCGCCGGAGCCCCCGCCCCAGCTGAGCCACCCACCGCCTTCAAACGGGACCACCAGCCCCGCCGCCAGCCCCCCCGGAAGGCACAACCCTGACGTCTGCCTGGAAGGAGCACCGTGCACAAATCCTAAAATTATTAAGGCTGGAAAAGATCCCCGAGTCCAGCCTTCGACTGAATACCACCATGCCCACTAAACCGTCTCGCCACATCTATTCGGGTTTTGAACACTTTCAGGGATGGTGACTCCGCCAAAAGACATCCTTTCTTCGTGGAAAAACTTTATTTATTCTATTGGACTTTTCAAACAAATAGCACGATTCTATAAACCAGGAGGTTCGAGGTATGTTTAAGTTAATATCCCATATTCAAAAAAACTACCCTCTGTTACATCATTCATCTTTGGTTACAAAGTAAAGTAAGCTTTCTCGTCTCTGATTCCCTGTTGTTTGTTTGTATATCACCTGTTCTACTGAGGCTCACCTGCAGTGTAGTGCTCGGCAGCCCCTTCCAGCTTCGTTTGTAGCAAATATTTAAATTGCTTTTGTTGTTACTCCTTCAGGGTGAAACCTCTGGCCCTTTATTAACTTTCTTAACCTTTTGTAATGGTTTGTATTCTATGCACGTTAAACTTGTTCTACTACATAACGTAAAGCTGTGATTTTTCATTTGTGTTTGGAAAAGATGGAAAGTATTCTGTCAGGATTTGTACTCTTCCAGGCTTGCTTATCTGTGACTCTAAGCTATCATAACCCCAAGAACCAGCCAAAAAGGTTTATGTCAGATCCTGAGAATGCTGACGGAGACTTTCATAGTAAAAAGAATGAGCCCTAGCGGTGATTGGAGTTTTGGATCCCAAATTTGAGAGCCAGGAGCATGTTTCTAAAGCAGACAAAAAGGTTTTGTCTGTGCTAGCACAGTGATATTTCTTGTTGGTGACTTTGTACTTTTGCTAGCTAAGCTATTAATAAAACTATTTGTGGTCCTAGACAATAGCAAAAGTGCCTAGTGGGAAGCAGGGGGAGGATTGTTTGGGTTTTTAGACTCATTGCTATTTAACTGACAATTGGGGGTAATGTGGCTATTAGGTTACAGATACTGCAGGCAGAATCGCTATTTGGATGAAAAAAGTTCATATGTTGTTTTAATAAATATTTGAAAACAATGTCAAAGTACGTTTTTGTTCTTTTACTGGTTTCCTTGAGACGCTCTTAATTTAAAACATGCTGGTTGAAATGTCTTTTCATAAAAAAAAATTGCGAGTTTGTAGCTCTTGCCAAGTGAAATAACTTGCTTTTTTTTTAGTTAAAACAAATAAAAATTTACAGTCTCAAGAGGTAAGCAAGTTTCATTAAAAGCAATTATACAAAAGGGCTTGTAGTGCAGATTTTCTGTTTAATTTATAAGCCTTTTTAAGCACCTAGCAACCTCATGGCACTGGAAGAGAAGCTGTTTGGTGTAATTTTGAGGTTTGTTCTTGTTAACCCTGCTCACATTCAGTTATACTTTGGTCTGCAAACCATCCAGTGGGTAAGTTACTCAGCAGTGCAGTGGGTCGACATAAGTCACCTGGGACCAGTGCTGAAGGCACCAGGAAAGTCTGTGCTTACAGCTCACTGCTGTCTCCTGAAGTCAGTGCTGTGTAGCTGCCAGCAGGACACTTCAGATGTCAATTTGCACATTTGAAAATCTGCTGAGAAAGAAGCATCTTATTGAATGACTTTGGTGAAACTGCTCGGTGTTATTTTTCTGTTGTCAGGTTAGAAGGTATGACAGATTCTAGCTCTTAAAAATTAATTTATTTGTGATACTGTTCTTGTTACTAGGGATGGATGGAACAGCAAAAGAGCCATCTCAGTCACTAGTCTTGTCTGCTCACTATCACAGCAAAACATATAGCATTTCTGGGCTGGATCAGGCTCCAGAAGAGCCTGAGGGTTTTATTTCTGCCAGTATCCTTTCTGCATATAAACAGTTTAGAAGTAGGTCCCAAAGATGTCAAACAGTTCCATTTGTGCCCAGTAGCTTTTTAAAATGAGCGTTAGTCTCTGCTTACTGACTTTCTGGGTCATTGGTTATAACATAAATTATAAACATCAGTAAATAGACTGAAATGGCACAACCATTCTAGTTTTTAGCTATATGAGAGCAGTATTCATATCATAATTGTAAAATAGTAGTAGTAGTGTGAAATGCAGATTCTTGAATATGCTTTAAGCAGCTCGACTCCGCTATTTGCAGTAGCCAACTTTTGGTCAAGCTGCAGCTCTCCCAATGTATGCAGCATCCCAAAAGATTGAATGTTTGCAGAATGCTTACTTTTCAAAGCAGGAAACTGTGATCTGTGAATATTTAGAGTATATAAGTCATTCCACTTGATACCCTGTAAATTGTCCTCTAATGACACAAAATTATGGTACTTTATAATCCACACAAGTGTTTCATATTATAAATATGATTTTCTGACACTGGTTTATGTTTCAGTAAAATACAAACATTTTTATATTTGAAATATGGCAGAATGCTGTTTTTATTTCAGTAGCATTGATTATGAGAGGCTTTAAACATTCCTTTCAAAAAGAAAATGAAGATGTCTGGTCTATGTGTAAGTTCACATATTTAGTAGAAATAGTTAATCTTACATGGATTCCATCAAGCCAGTACAAAAGTCTTTTAGGACATTTAAATCTGCTAGAATTTGGTTTGCATAATTTTGGCTGGTCTAAGCAAACGTATACATTAAACACATTTTTGAGTCAGAGCTGATATATTAAGTGGTTTTTGTAGAGCTGCAGTACCTACAAGAACTGAATGCTTAGTGATACCCAGCAGTTTTAAATTCAAATTTATTCTTTAAAAACTATGAAAACTGTATTGTAATCCTCTTTGCAATCTTATAAATGTTCTGCTTCTGCTTTCTTATCTGATAAAACTTATTTATTGGAAGAAATGAAGACCCTTCAGGTTTATAGAGCCTATTTCAAAGAGTAAGGGCCTTTTTATCATTGAAAATTTGGTAAGGATTTTTAAGCAGAGAGCTTTAAAAGGATTATTGTAGCAGCTATTTTGACCCACTAGGTTCCCTTTTGTGTTAAAATATTGCATTTGTATTAGAGTCTTTTCTTTTTTTTTCCAGAATGCAGTAATTTGAACTAAAATTAAGCTGACTTGGGGTTTTTTGTGGTTGTCTCAAGACTTTCAAAATATCTATTGTGCTCAAATTTATTAAAGAGTTGATGGTACTGAAGAGCAAAAGACTGTATTTGTGGAGGGGAAAAAAAAGGTCCTGCAACTGGAAAAGCCAGAGAAAGCTTACTTAATACTTTCGGTTTTTTGCCACTCAACCTGTGATTTAAGTCATGGAGAAGAACAGGTTGCTCAGAGAATCTGTGGCTGCCCCATCACTGTGAGTGTTCAAGGCCAGGTTGGATGGGGCTTGGAGTAAACTGGTCTAGTGGAAGGTGTCCCTGTCCATGTCAGGAGAGTTGGAACAAGATGATCATTAAGGTCCGTTCCAATGCAAACCATTCTATAATTAGGGTCAAAGCAAGGCCTTAAGGGGCTTCTCACCAGGTGGCTTACTTTTGAAGGCAGTCCTCTGATGTGGAAATTTTCACATCTACTGATGCACACAGGAGAGAAGAAGCTGAGAGTGTGCAAAACCATTCACAAAAGGTTGAGAAAGCAAAGTGTGCCTCTTTGTGCCAAGTCAAAGGCTAGGAATTCAGGGGCGGGGGTGCAAACTGGGTTTCTAAATTGCAGCTTCCAGTTTCACAGGTTGACCTACCCAGGACCATCCTCAGAAAAAGAAATCAAGTGAAGCTTTCAAACACATGGTGAACCTCTAAAAATCCCTGTGTGTGACAAGCTGGGTGCATGAATTGTCTGAAGCTAAGTTGTTGCTCCTGCAGGTTGTCATGCTCAGTTGCAGCTTGCCAAGATGTGAACCTCAGAAGCAAAAATTATGCCTGCCTTAGTCACTAGAAACAACCTTGTGAGCTACTGAGGGCTCTGGTTGTAATCTTGTCTAGAAAATGTGTATTTTGGGGGGAAATTCTACTGGGCACATCTCTTGCTGTTGGTGTGGCTGTTTATTTAGATGGTCTTCATGTTACTTTAACAGTTTCTTGCTCATGTGTCTCCAATATGAATTTTGTGTTTAGTAAATAAATGTTCTGCTAACACTGAAGTGTTGGTAAGTACAGTGCATTTCACCACCACTATTCCTGAAGTAATCCTGTATGTTCAAAATCTGGCATTTTTCTGTCTTTTAAAATGTATTTTTACTTACAACCCATTGGGGAATTTCTTTTTTTATTACTGAGATTCTTTTGGCCAGCCGTTAGTGAATAATTGAACAATTTGTGGGTCTGTATTTCGTTCTTATAGTATGTGAAACTGGCAAAAAACCTGAACATCTTACATGCTTTTTTAAAAGACTTTTATTAGAATATACGTGTATAAAAAGACTATAACTGTGCCTATTTTATTTTCTTCATGAAGTTGTCATCCTGCCTGCAAGATCAGTTTCTAACTGGAAAAGGCAGAATTTAATGACTAATTCTGTAACAAGAAAAACATATGGTCTCCATAACCATTACATCTTTAATGATGTGGCTTGGACAGAGCCATTCATAGCTTTGTGTAGTCATTCCTCCTTGAAAACTGCCTTACCTTGGGGAGGTATCGCTGGCAGTCTCCAACCTGCCATTAACATTCTTTCACAAGAAAAGACAATGCCAAGTGTATCATGTTTTCTCAGATGACGACCTTCCTTGGACTATGTGTATACCTCTTTTAAGTGCTTAGAAACTGTCCATGTAATAGTCATTGTTTGTGTCTGAACTTTATTTGGCAGGGAAAAAAGTCATTGGAGAAGGTTGGCTTAGGGAGAGATTCATAGATATTGTCAAGTGCAGGATGACTAAAAAAGCTGTGTATTCACATCATATTTTCCATACTTTTTCCCCTCTGCGAACATTTCACTTCGACAGGAGTTGCCAACATAGTCGTTCTAGTATAAATAATAGAGATTTACTATAGACACATAGTCCAGGCTGCAAGATGGGTTTTTTTTTCTGTCTACTTGCCATCCCTTCTGAAAAATAATATGTTCAGTTTAGTGCTAGGTTTTGGCCTGAGACAATTAATTCAGTGGAATTTTAGTCCTAGGTCCTCATCTTATTTAACAAAATTTATTTAAGAGTTTGTTGTGCCTTTACCTGGGCGATGATAAAGAATTCTTTCCCATACACTTTCTGTGTTGACAGCTTCTTGGTTAATCAAGAGCAGTCAGCTCTTCTTAATAGCAGACTTTGTCCTGTTTTTGTTAATATGATTTTGTTTCTAATTTAATGAGATTTTTATTAAAATTCAGAGCAATATGAAGATATATGTTAACCATATGACAAATTCTTTTCATGTTTTCTTGTTTTCTTATAAAGTAATGCACTATTTAAACTCTAGATTCTAATGGAGGCAGAACAAAACGCAAGCGAATTGGTAAATAGGTCAGCACGCAAATCACTTTTAAGTTATACCTTGCATACTGTCTAATTTCAGAAGAGTAATCCTAGAAAAACAGAGACTGAATGAAAAGCCTCCTTCAGATTTTATTTCCTTATGTAAGTGCAGAAGAATTAATCTGACCATGTACATCAAGAATGAACCAAAATTTACCTTGTGCTCATTTACTGTAGAAGCTAATTTGCGACCAGGTCCAGTTTTCATTTCCAGCACTTAAATTTCTGTGGCAGTCAGGCTTTTCAAAAAGCTCAGAAACCCCTTGTGCTACATATACATTGATTTACAGCTCCTATCCTAATCTCCTCTCCATTGTGTCTGATTCTGCAACCATATGCAGGCTGTATGGCATTTATTTACTTATCTCACTGACTTTAATATTAATTCCTCTACATTTCTAAGCTACATTTCAGCTTGCCCGATTGCACACACATCTCAGGCCTGCTCTAAGTTGCTGCCTTTGTCTCCCTCAGCACTCGTGCAGAGCTCCAGCTCACAGAACCAGGAAAAGGTCTTTATTGTTGGTATGTCAGACTCCACTGGGAATACTGGTCTAGTTCGTAGCCTTTTACTGTCATCTCAAGGTAGCAAATTAATTGGACAGAGTTTGCTTCCTAAAGGTGTTTTCTCTTTGCATGTTAGTGTGTGACTTTAAATTTTGCAATGCCCTTTACCTACTGATCGCTGATATTTATGTGGCAGTAACTTACTGCAAAGACTCATAGTCACAGGGACAACCTGTGGCATAACCCCCACGATACATCCCATACTAATGACAGCGACAGAGCAAAGGCCAAAAAGAATCAGTGTACTGATCTTGCACCACAAGATTCAGCAAAATGATGTTGGGACAGTAAAAAGGTACATAAATGTACTGTAAAATAAGGTTAATATTTTCATTGTATAGTGCTTCTGATATGCCTTTTTAAAAATTCTTTCTTTTATAGAAACACAAAAAATACAAGCACAACACTAATGATTCAGATTTTACTGAGTTACATCACCTTGAGGGCAATTTGGTTTTATTTTCACTCGGTAATTCCACTTTTATATTATGTAACACTGTTTATTAAAATGAAGACCCAGCCTTGCAAACACCTTGGAGTCTCCTGTTCCTGAATGAGGCTTAGAAGTATTTCAATTCTCACACCCTTATTATGTTTATAATACTTCAATATGTTCTCCTTTTGGCTTGGGGAAAAAAAAATTCTATTCTTGGTGTATGTATAGCTTTTTTCCCTAAGGTCCAAGCAAAATTACTTCTGGTTCTTTTTTTTGCCAGCCTGGTCAGGATTTATATGTATGCTTATATACATAGTTTAGGTTAATAACAGATTTGACTCCTTAAAAGCCTGTAGATATCATATTTAGACACAACTTGTTTTGTTTCTCCCCACTTGAAAAAAATTGATTCATTTCATTCTCCATTTAATTAATAAAAGCAAAAAAAATTATAGATGTATACAGTATGAAATATTTTCTTTCAGCCAGTATGTATTTAATAGAGTGTGCACTGGTTCTAAAAGAAAACAAAGAAGCAAAAATAATTGAGAAATCTAATGTTAAGGTAATATGTTGCAAAGGCAACAGCTAAGGAAGGTAAATATGGATTCTCAAGCAATAATCTACATTCAGCACAGGCAAAATGTGTACATTGCCCTTTTCTAGGTGCAGACTAGTCTGACACAAGGAAGATACTCACACATGGATTAAGGTATGTACTCTGTATAAAAGATCTGCAGCTAAATAATTATCATCTTTAGATAAAGATAATAAAGAGTAACTAAACTGTAATAAACAAATAAAGCTATTTGTAAACAGTATATATGAAAGGAACCTAATTATCTGCCAGACATCCAGTCTGTCCAATTTCAAAAATAATTTAGAATTTTCAAGCTCCTGGTTTCAAATACTGTATTTCAACTGGGAGAGGGAGTATATATTAGTTATTTTAAAAAGTTAATAAGAAATCACAACAATAAAAAAATGCGTATTCCATAGTGAAAATTGGAAAAGAATAAGAACATGAAATAAATGCAGCATTAACATGGTTGCCAGCCAGACGGTATTGGGCACTAAACCATGAGGGTATATTAATGCTGGTTTTGAATTCGTTCCCAGTAAGTTCATTTACCTGAAGCTTACTTCTCACGAGACTTTTTTGGTAGTAAAATCACCTCATAGAGTCATAGAATCACTCAGGTTGGAAAAGACCCCTAACATCATCAAGTGTTAACCTGGCACTGCTAAGTACACCACAAATGCATGTGCTGCATCTTTTAAATACCTCCAGGGATGGTGATTCCACCACTTCCCTGAGCAGTCTGTTCCAATGCTTGACAACTCTTTTGGTGAAAAAAAAATTTCCCAATATCTAATCTAAATCTCTCCTAGCACAATTTGGGGCTATTTTTGATTATCCTATTGCTTCTTAGATGGGAGAAGAGACTGACCCCCACCTGACTACAACCTCCTTTCTGGTAGTGTTAGAGAGTGATAAGGTCTCCCCTGAGCCTCCTCCAGGCTGAACACCGCCATCTCCCTCAGCCACCCATCACTGGACTTGTGCTCCAGACCCTTCACCAGCTCCATTTCCCTTCTCTGGGCTTTCTTCAGCACCTCATTATCTTTTCTGTTGTGAGGAGCCCAAAAGTGAACTCAGGATTCAAGATGTAGCCTCAAAAGGGCCAAGTACGGGGCATGGTCACTGCCCTGGTCCTGCTGGTCTAACACAAATCTGCCCTATTATCTCAGAGGGTGAAGACAGGAGTGTCTCCATCTGAAAGAGCAGGCATGTTTTATGCCACCTCACAGGCTCTGTTTGACCATGGTCTCACTCTGTCTCACTCATAAAAGCCATCTCTATTTGGTGATGTTTGCTGTAGTTTACATTTGGTATTTAAAACCCTGAGTTGTTTTTCTTTCCTTTCCTCCACTGGGAGCCTGAGGTTTTTGGGAAAGGTTTGTTACACATGGGGCAGAAGCAGCGATGAGAAATGAGGTTTTGTCCATCTCTTCATCCCCAAATCCAGGCCTAATGCCTTTTAAAAACCATCCTTAAAAGCACGGTGGTGACAGCAATAACAGAGCCTGCTCTCCGGTGTGTTCCTCAGGGGGTAAATAATTCATGAAAGATCCCCCTCAACTTGAAAGGCGATCAAACTCCCTGGGAAGCACCACGCGTGGGTGGGCTGTGGAAGCCTGTGAGACCTGTCTGCAGCCACTGC
This sequence comes from Acropternis orthonyx, assembly GCA_035583155.1. Classification (NCBI taxonomy): domain Eukaryota; kingdom Metazoa; phylum Chordata; class Aves; order Passeriformes; family Rhinocryptidae; genus Acropternis; species Acropternis orthonyx. The sequence continues at coordinate 113,537 of JAWWEU010000158.1, read as the reverse complement.
CCGCACTGATGATCCCCCTCATGTATTCTTATATGCCCCTTGAAGGGATGGGAGGCTGCAGCTGGATGGCAGCCCGGCTCCCGAGCAGGGACCCCTCCGGCAGTGTGTCCCCCGGGGCTTCACACACACCCTGCTGTGCAGCCGCGAAGGAATACGGGCGCACCGTGCTTTTTGCCTTTACAGTTCATATTTGCTGCTTTGCTTGTGAGGTAACAGCATCAGGCAAGTGTTTTCCTTCAGAGACTCTGGCATGTGCTGTGTTTAGGCCGGGGTTATCCTTTCTCTGAAGTCTGTACTGACTTTTGACTCAGGCAGTACTTGGAAGATATAAAACCTCAGTCTCAAGCAGAGGCCAGTGCAGCTTTTGCTACAGTTTGTATGACTAACCACGGGTTTGTCTGATGGCACCAAAACCTACAGCTTTGTGCAACAGGGGTACCTGTGACAGCAGTGTAAGCTTTCTCTGTGTCACAGCAAAGTCTAAGGCTGACCCTGTCTTCAGTTCTCCCAGCAGCGTAGTGCTTAGTGAATTGTAAATAGCAAAGGATGTCTTTAAATAAAAGAATCAGTGAATCATAAAATTAGTGCCATGAGAAGTAGTCTTGCTGAGTGTAAACACTGACAGTGTACCATCCACGCTGGTGCTAGTCACCGAGACTCTTTTTGTAGTCAGTGGAGAGAAAAAATAAGAGTTCAGTTTGTCTCCTTCTGAAGCAGGTTTCTGAAAAGGTCAGTGGAATTGTGATCCAGATATGCCTGTTATTTAGGAATGCTGGGGCTGGTCCTTAGCATGTTTGGGTGTAAGTCATGATGGTACATCTCTGAAATTCGGTGAGTTGAACCCAGCTGTACAAGTCTTGCATCCAAGCAAAGGTGAAAATTTCCATTTGGCTTACAGCCTTTCTCATTGTAATTTAAATTACATGTATCTCACTCAGTAACTCCCTCAGATGTTTTATTATTCTTTTGTATTCTTTTATTCTTCTTCTTTTTTTTTTTTTTAAATCTGGAAATTTTTCCTGTCAGGATTGGCTGCACCTGTTTGTTTTAGGTTAACCTTTTGTTCCAAAGCATTTGCAAAGCTTGCTGTCATGGATTTAGAGGAGAGATTTTGCCTGACATGCATTTTGTGTGACTGAGTTACCCATTACCCAGTGAACAAATACCAGTTAAGACAGGGAGACAATAAACTTACCTCAGTTTTCTGCCATAAAAAAAAAATAATCTGATGTTGTTTTCCATTACCACTAGTGTATGAAGACTCTTAGAAGCAAGTTCACATTTCTTAATTGAATGGTAAAACAGGAGATTTCTGGAAACCCTTTAAATCTGGCAAATGTCTCATAGGGCTTTAAACTTAGCGATGGATCTTCCCTGAGAGACATTCAGAAAATAAAGGCTTCATATTTTTTCTTGTCCCTTGTTTTGACATTTTGAAGACAAATATTTGTAATAAGTTCGTATACAAAATCCAGTTATAACCACCATGCTAAAGTTAAAGAAGAGCCTTTTCTTAGATTAAACACTAAGCATGAGAACAATACTAAAATTATTTGGCAAGCCACTTAATTAAGATGAGAAAACTGTGTACAAAACCAGTATGTGTACTACTGGATAGATGAATGTAATGACTGCATGAAATTCATTATGGAGTAACTTTGAAATTAAATACTTGTGTGGGTTCAATATGTATATCCAGATATGTGTGTTTCTCCTGCCCCCCCTTTAGTAAGCCAGGGGAGCTTCCAGATGGTCTTAAACTTCTGAAGCAAATTCTGGTTCTCATGGTCTTGTCTTAAGCAGATACTTACAGGAGTACCACGTATATTTAGCACAGAGATAAAAGCATCTGTATCCCCAAGGGAGCTGGGTCGTTGGTTCTGGGGACAGTGCTATGTGCTTGGATACCTTATACCTTGAAAAAAGGGTAGAATAAATTGATCCAACCCCTTCTGTTGCTCAAGTGCTTTCTTAGTGTTATTGAAAGCAAGTGGATGTGAGTGCCGTGCTTTGTACTGGACAATTCAGCATTATTCAGGGGTCAGGCAGTGTGGCCCATTACCATCAGGTAACTTATTACCTTGGACAGAGAACTATCTTGAAACCAGTACAGATGCAGCAAAATTTTATGGCATGTTGAAATGGTCTTTTTTTTTTTTTTTTTTTTAAACCCGAAAAAGTGACACAACTTTACCAACATATGTAATAAAACTTTGTGCAAGAAATCTCAGGAGACTGCAGCCAGTCTTGCAGTGGAAATGTTTTTACAGTCAGGGCAAAACTGCAGTACTTGGGCAGTGCTTTAGAATTATGGTTGAAATACGCACATATATATTTACATGTGTATATTTCTGTACATATTTATGTAAAAGAGAATATATTCAATATGGATATGAACTCATTTAGGGATAAAAGATGTTTAGCTGTATATGCACAAAACTAGCTGGACTGCATTGCAAGTGAAGGTTGGTAATTACTGGGTTCCAATGGGACCACTGTACACAAACATGAGAAAGAAAATAATCAGTATTCGGCTTTGCTGTACTCAATCATATGAAATAAAACCAAAAAGAGGCCCAAGGGCCCTGTGTAACCTCATTCTAAATTATAGCAGAGGAAAAAATTTTAAAAATGTTCTGGCAACTCCAGTAGGGCTTCGTGAGTCACAATACTGAAGCCCAGGAAGTTTTCCATGCACAAAGACAACTGGGAAGACTTTGGTCCTGGTATGGCATCAGTATTTTGCCATGTGAACTTAAGAACAAACAGAAAAGAAAAATATACTGAATAAATATACAATATTTGAAATTGGTAAAGTCTATAAAAATATATATGTAATGACTTACTGATTCAGGGGATCCTCCCCTGAATTTTTCTGAATAAGAAGAACATTAGACCAGAATATTTCTAATTTTAAAATTTGGCTGCATCATCTTTCTGCAGTAGAGTATGCAGCTAGCTTTAAATAGAAGAGTATATCTATAGAAAGCAGTCTGGCTGTGAAAGGAGAAAAGAACTCTTACAGAACTCTGTTGCTGTAGCTAAAGTCATGATTACAAAGCTTTTCCTTGCAGGGAGTGGATTCTGTGTTTTCTATCTCATAGTATCCACAGCTGGGATTAAGGTATGTGTACTTTAAAGCTTCAGCTTTTGAACGTGGTTGGTAGTAGCTCCTACTTTTGGTTTGCGGCACTCATCTTAAGGTGTCTTTTTACAAGAGACTGTGTGACGGGTGTTAAACTGACCACAGAAACAAAAGACAGCCAAGATGATGGATCCAACTGAGAGGATTTTTCCATAGTTGGGTCTGAGTACACACTTTCTAAGCAACAGATAATGAATGTTGCTGATGGTCTAGGTAAGTAGGAAGGGAGCAGAGAATGATCTTAATATTGTCCTTTTGCTGTATTGACTCCTTCAGTAATAAGCTGCTCTACGTGGTGTTTTGGGAACTCTGCAACAGTGTTCTCCTCTGATGATTTAATTAAAGAACTTGTCACCAAAAACTGGGAAATAACCTCTCCAGCCAGTTTGTTAGGTTAGAAAGTCAACATTACTTTATTCAGCACTGAGCTACATGGGGGGTCACTCCACCTGGCATTTATACCAATTATCAAAACTTGTAAGTATTTACTTTTAGCTATTGTTTTAGCAAACAAAGGAGTTAGTGTTCATCAGATACAAGTTACATAGTTCTCTTATAAATTATTATTCTGTCTTCTATTGCTTAGTGGTTTCTCACTTCTCATGCTAATTAGTCCACATTTTCAGTCTTTTTATTATCTTTTTTCCCAAACAGGGAGAGTTTCAGTACAATTGCTGAATTGTCTTGGTTAGTTTTTCCTTTATCTCTGGTTTCTACAAAATGTCCATGAAGTCTATATAAGTTCTGCATTCCTGGTTTCCAATTCTCAGCAATATCTCTCTTCCATGCTTTGTTAACTTTCTCCCCCAGGTCTGAGAGCACCAACGTGTGTCAAGCCCTAAACTTTAATTTGTCTTTCTAACACATGGACATCACCCAGGGGTTGCCCATCGGCGCTATCTGTTTCACGGATTAAATCTCCCCTCAATGTTTTTCCCCACTGCTGCATAGACTTGTTTTTAAAGGACTGTAACCTGTCTGGTAACAAACCCAAAATGTGGAGGGCAGTGGCCAACGCCCTGTGGAGGGCCAAAGTCCCTGGAGGCCCAGCGTGCTGCCTGCCACTGGCGAAGGGGGGCTGGAGCCTGCTCGGTGGGAGCGCTCAGGGTTGCTGCCAGAGCGCTGTGCCGGGGCTCCACGCCACCCAGCAGCTCAGCATGGGCCCAGGAATACAGAAGGTGGAAGCTCTGGACAAGGGCCATTTCATCCGTGTGGAGTGGGAGGATGGAAGGGAGAGCTGCTATCCCTGTGTCTGGCTGAGGGACAACTGCCAGTGTCCCCTCTGCTTCCTGCCCTCCGCCGGAGCGCGTCGGCTGCTCTTTGAGGACCTGGATGTGAACATCGTGGTGAAGGAGGTTGCTCTGACAGATAGAAAAAAGGTATTTGAAGCAAACTATCATTCGCCTTCTTGTGAAACTTGTCTAACAATGCTTAGTAATCTAAATTAGAGGCAATTCCAAGTTAAATTCTAATTACAGTTTGCTTATCCTACAAAGCTTATTCAGGTTTTAGGAAAAATCGCAGTTTGGAGAGCTCAGAACTCCCCACCTTTGTATGAAACTTCACTTTATAGATGTCATAGAGAGGCTGCAGAAACCCAGGCTTCATCTTTTATAATACAATAATGCTTTTTAAAATTCTGCCATATGCTTCTTCATCACCAGATGTTGAAAAGAAAATACAGACATTTTCCATACATTTAATTACACTTACACTTTTTCTGTCTTTATTCTTTAAGTAAATGGCTTGAAAATCAGAAAAACAAGTGGCAACATGATGATTACCTTAATCCATAAGAAAAATGCCAGTTTATTAACCAATTTCCTATGTGCAAAAGTCTTCATCTTAGAGTGAGCACTCAAACTGAAGTTAAACCCAATAATCATATTTGGCCTAGTGTCTGTATTTACCTATCTGCATTAACTTTTGTTCCTGAAAAAGGGGAGGTTACTGAGCAAGAGAGGACAAGAATTGCCCTCCCTATGATTTTTAATCTTTCCTGCCGTATTAGATTTTATAGGGTTTATTAAAAGCAGTATCTGGCTCCTTCAGCAAACTAATTTCTTTCATTTGACACTTAGAGATTTCTCTCCTAGCATTTCTTTTTTGCCTATCTGTCTTGTCCTTTTTCTTTTCTCACAAGCTGTTTTGCAAGATATTTTTACTCTTCTGAGTTGTGGTGAAGTGCTCTTCCCAGTGATATGTGTCAGCTTCTGTGTTTTCCTTCTTCCTCTTAAGTGCAGCTCCCACAGTGAAAGTGGTCTACACAAAACAGCAAATTAGGTCATGGGTTCAAATGAAAATGAGCATTTATAAAAGGTCCCAGAATTTGGATTATGTTCAGGTTGGGTCTTCATTAGTTGTTTGCTGTCCTGCTCCAGGGAGAGCTTAACTGTGATATTACTGATCCAAATATTGCACTTTCTACAATTTCTAAGAGGGTTTTGTTTGTTGTTTTAGGTGATATTTTTAAAATAATTGTTTTTTCTAAACTTGTCTTTTGCTTTGTGTTGAAAGATCTCTATTACATGGCCTGATGAACATGCAAGTGAATATGAAGCTGAGTGGTTGAAAAAACGATGCTTCTCTGAAGAAGCCAGAGCAGAAGTACAAGCAGATTTATTTTTACCAGGTAGGAGTTAAGTCCATGTCATGCTGTATCAAATGCAAGGGGTCTGACACTGGCAGTCCTGGCTAGAGGTGCCTGTGGGAGGACCAGGTCTACCCAGCTGGGGCATTGGCAACTACCCTTGGTGCCCAGTGCCAGGCTGTACATGCACAACAGGGACCTGTTGTTACCTTTTCTAGATTCTGTACCTGAGAGAAATATAACTGTTTGGGCTGCGTTTACTTTCCTAAAAGCCTCTTCTTTCCAGGCAGGGTTAGTAGGTCTCAAATGAGCCTTGTGGACCAGCAATGGTCTATGTGACAATGCAAATATGTGTGCGTGCTGTTTAAACTTTTTGAATTTTTCTAAATTTTTCTAAAATGAAAGATTATTTAGAATTGCAAGAGAGTTATAACTGAAATAATTTTTTCCCCCTTTCCATGTCCTTCTTGTTAAAAAGTAACTGTGTAGCATGGCACTGTGTAGTGCTGAAGTTCAGGTTGTGTTTGCTTTGCATCCCATCCATATTGCAGTAGTTGACAGTCTTTTAGTCACAAAGCATTTTGTGCAACTGCCAGTGTAACATTTATCCACTACAAATCACTCACTCTTTCGAGTGAATAATTATAAACCCTCTAGGATTGGCATGATGCACATCATCATTTCTTTGACAGTCTTTCAGACTGCGAGAGTGGAACGTGTGAAAACTCGCAAGATTTCTGCTGTTGCTCTTGACAGTGTTCCTGTGAGATCTGCTGTCGCAGAAAGCTGTGCTTTGGTATTCAGGGTTAAGACAATATCTGTTAAAATAGGATATTACTTTAGAAAAAAAGAAATTAGAGGTAGGCTGCTGGTGTGAAACTCAGATCCAGATATCAGTTTCCTCAGAGCTTAGCAAAGGAAAATCCGCAATTGGTTTACTCCCCTTTTTGGGGGGTTTTATATTCTAACAAATAAAAGGAAGTTGGTTTGTGCTGCAATTTTTTCCCTGAAATATGAGAAATGGGAAAATATGTGGCCCTGGATACCTCCTGCATCTGAGCTTTGTTTGGCATTTTAGGGACAAATGAAAAGGCCGGTTATGTTTTCCAGTTTCTGCAGGTCAAATATTCCTTAGCACCCATTCTCCTAAACAAAAGCCAACCTTTTATGTCTGGTTTAAAACTTAAGTGATGAGTAATATTTCCATTCATTTCAGTAGATCCTATAACAGACTTCTCATAGTTCAGAATGGAACTTTTCCCCCCTAGTATTATAAATATCTATGTTATTTTTGGCAATAATAAACTGCTTTGTTTACTATTTTGAAGGGTTGGGCATGTTTCCAGAGTGAACATGGTGAAGATGCAAACCTCATTCAGGAAAACTAGACTTGATTTCTCAGGTAGTAAGAATATTTATTTTTTAAAGTGAAGATGATGTGGAAGCTAGCAGGATGTTTTGTAGCCTCTGAGGGATCAATGTAAATTTAACATTGCTTTAATTAATACCCAGGCAAAATAGTCTAGATCTCTGGTTATATTTATTAGCAAAAGCATCAATAGCTGAGAATTTCAGTTTTTCAGATGTAATGCTACAATTGCTGAATGTTTTTTCACCCATTATGAAGTCTAACTGGCTGTGATTTGCCTTCATATACATTCATTCATGTGCACAGTGCTTACTCTTGACTTCTAAATACAACACATGTTTTGGAAGCCAGTTGTCCCCTCTGCCACTGCTCTTGTCCAGTAGAGCCATCCAGGTAAAAAATATACACCAAAGATCTCTTTTATTTTTTGGGCAAAACTTTTTCAAATTGTTTCACATGGTAGACCTGACAATATATGTTTATAAAATTACACTAACTAACTGGTGTTTTTTAGTGGTGTCATTCTGCTCTTCCTCATATTCTCAGACAAACCTTGGCTCACTATGATGGACAGCCTCTCCCAACTTTTCCCAGGTTTCAGTTTCAAAAAAAGGCTGCAGTGTGTGAGTTTGCTTGCTGACTGTTTAAGATCTGTTTCTCATTGTGTATTGGGGTAAGTTTAGAACTCACTTCCTTGTGGTCAGTGGAGTTACACGCTGCAAATTATATGCCCTTAAGTAGCTAATCATATCCCAGCAGTATAGTATTACTGACCATGATATGGAATGTCAGCCCTGCACAAAGAGAAACCCAAGCTCGCAAGACTGCTCTAGTTAAAGGTTAACCTTCACTGCTGACTTTATCTCAGCCATGGCTACTTATTTTTTGTATTTTCTTTTGCAAGTGGTTATTTGCTTTTAATGCTTCCTTTTTCTTTCTTTTTTTTCCTAATATTTTTCCATCATAGTTTCTGATTCAAAAAGCGTAGATGTCAAGCCTTGTATCAAACCCAAAAAGAAGAGTAGGTCAGATTTTCAGTGCATGATGAAGTGACTGTAAATAGCTCTATGGCAATATGTCAAGATTCCCCTTTTAAAACATTGCCAGATCCTATCCATGCAATATGCAAAATCTGCCATTTGTGTATATCAAGGCTCATTTCAGCCCAGCTTACCAGATACTCCCAAAAGAACAGCAAAAGAGGCATATTCTTTTTCTCCACCTGTGGTGTCTCAAAGATACTCTCCCTTTTCTTCCTCTTTACTTGTGTTCTCCCCAGAAAATGCCACAGGAATGTTTTATCACCACTGTAACTCAGATCCTGTATGTAGTAGAGGGTGCTTGTGAGAGACACTGAGTATGCCAATGTCCAGTCTCTCACTGCATTGCATTTGTTAAGTCTCATTTTCCAAGACACTGGCATCACAACAGAATGTGAGGGGGGAAAAAATGAGATAATATCAAGATATTTTCCTATTGAGTAGAAGAAAAGATTCTGCAGAAGTAGTGCCTAGAGATACTTAGTATTTTTAACCCTAGCTTAGGTTAAGGTTTTAACATAAGTTTAAATATTTCAGATGATGATAGTCCTTTGAAATGTGATAATACGGTTTTGAATATATATCCAGCTTCATTGAAGTTTTAATCAAGATGTTAACTGCATCAATGATCCTTTCAATTTCTCTGCTAGGTTCTGAGAGATAATAATTTTAAGAAGATGAAATTAAAAGTAATTTTTTACCAAAGGAGTTTGGTCATTTGAATTTATGCTGTGGTAGTAATCAGTAAGAGCTTAGCGCTATGTGTTAGGCTGCCATATACATAAGAGTACAGCAAAAATACACTAAGCTTTCAACAAGCATTAAAACACATGCTGTAGACAAAATAATGTTAGATGAAGTAAGTTTGTCTATGATGTCTAGATTTTCTGTCCTATAGGAGTCCAGTATAGAAGGTTTTGACCAGCACTGTCCCAGCCTACATAGTAAATGCTTGAAAATTCCGAGTGCTTGTTGATGCACACACACCCTCTCCAGGGACTGGGCTAAAGGAATCTTCTCATTTTGTGCAGACTCTAATCTGAGTAGTTTACTATGACTAACTGGTATGATCAAGAAATAGGACTGTTTTTTTCTCTTCCCCCGCTCCCCTCCCCCCCCCCCGCCCCCCCCCCCCCCCCCGCCCCAATTATTGTTCTGAATTTGAAAGAGGCATTAATTCTTTCAGAAGTATTTAATTCCTCCCATTTTGAAAATCTGAGCTATTAGTAGTCATAATATAAATTATCAATAAAACAAAAAAATAATTCTACAAGGCCTTTGTTTTTAGCCCTTATGAGTTGTTCAGCCACATTTGTAAACATAAAGATTTTTAATTTGGCAACTGCAGCTGTGCTGTGCAAGTGAGACCTAAGGCTGCCCAGACACTGATGGCTCATTCCCATCTTTCTTACCTCTTCACCTTCCAGAGCATATGTTCTAATATTTCTGCTATAGTACAATTTAAACTGTATTAACTGTACTTATGCAGTAGGAAAAATTGTGCTATGCTGACATGATAATATAACGAAGAGCGTGAGTGGAAACACTTACCCCCAGGAAATACCTGCAAAGAGTATAGTCCCTATACAGTTCAGTATAGTTTATTGACAGATATTCAGGCTGAAGAGGTTTTGTGGATAAAAATAGGAAGAACATTCCTGTTGTTTGGTATATGGAAGGAAAAAAATGTCAATGGGGCCACACAGCTTTTTGAGAGTTTCAGACAGACATTTTAAAAAGTACTGTTAAATGGAAGAACTTAAATATCTTCACATCATGAGATCTGGTTTTGGTTCTATGATGTATGCTTTCCTGTCCCTTTTCCACATAATTACGGACCTTATAATTTGTCAAATGGTAAATATTGGACAGCATATAACATTTTCATCTGGAGCTAAGGAGAAGGAAATCTTTATAAATGCTGCTTATTTTAGTGCAGACCTATTACTTGTCTGCCATTTATTGCTGTTGTACTTACCTGCCTGTGATGGTCTCTGGGACCAGTCAAGAGAGTCCTCCACTGGTTTTCATACAAATATGAATTGTTTAAAAGCGGTTCATGTGTGTGTCAGACACCTCAGAACTATTGCAGTTACTAGAAGGATTAAAACTGGCATCAGTATATTTAAATTAAGCTCTAAGAGCTCTCTGAAGAAACCCCACAATTACTAATACATTGAACCATAAAAACTAAAAATTCTGAAGGAAATTCTGTGCTAAAATTCTTGTTTTCATTTTCTGTGTTAAAATTCATCATTTTCTTTGGGATAGTTGGGATTAAACATGGTGGTCACATTCATAGTACCACTTGGAGCTGTATACAAGATATTTTCAACTTTTGGTATATTTACCACAGTGTTGTTGCAGACTACATTGGTAAATGTCAAGGGGGAAAGGTTACTCCTGCAATAGCTCAAAGACTTAAGCTCTTGACTGTATCAAGATGCCACTGAAGGGCTGGGAATTGGGAGCATTTCTTCTCTGAAACATGAGATAGGATTTTTAAGCATTCGTGTACCAGCCTGCACCTTTAAAAAGACAAACAAACTCAAGCCACTGAGAGTGCTGGCTGCCTTTATCATTAGAAGGGAATTTACATGAGAAAACTGAAACTTCGAGGACAGTTTATGACCTTGCAAGGCAGGATTGAACTGTATTTAGCACTCTCTACCTTGATTTGTTCTGTTGGTATTTTAGAGTTTTTTTGTAATACCTGTTTGGGCAGTATCAGTGAAGAGTTTGGTTTCCTTGAAATTTTGCCATTTCCTCATGATAGTTGTACTGTAAAGGTTAATCATCTTTTCAGTCAGTAGGCAGTGTTATAGTGCCATTCAGAATACATTTCAGAGTCTGGCACAGGCTAAATTTGCAGTATGTTAACAGGGTTCACATTGCTGAGCTTTTATGCAGAAAAAAAAATGATTTCTCTTTCAGGTTAGGTACAGAAACATTTTGAATTTCACTTTTGTTCCCCTTTGGCTCCATAGCTTTGAAGATGTGAGGCCAAATGATGGCCTCCAGTGCTGGGGCTGTGGCTGGGAGGAGGATGAAATGGGTGGTTGTTCCTTTAATGTTCTCTGCAGGCCTACAAGGGTTGACAGTTTTGTTATGCCAAAGCCCCAGACTGGTGTGCTGTGCATGGACTGTGTTGCAGTGCTGTGACAAAACAGGTGTTTGTAGCAAAACCAAAACCACCTGAAAACCCAACACCAAAGCCCATGCCCTGCTGCAGAAGGGCCATCCTGCAGCAGGTGAAACTTCTAGCAAGGGCAGTAGGCATTGGGAACTGGAGCAAGAGGACAGTCCATGTACCCATGAAAGTCTGGGACTCCTGGAGCTGCAGTTAAATTCCAGGTGCATGTATTTATTTTTCAAAGTGAGGAAAAATCTCTTGGTATATTCTCTGAAATTCCACTCTTTTCAGGAAGTTAGGAGAATACTTATTAGCAAAACAGTAAGAAAATTAGGAAGGAAAAGATGAAACTTAAAATGTTCCATTAGTTTCCACATAATTATTTACCTGCACTGACAGCTTAAATTCATCTTTCAAAGGGTATCCTTGGCAGTTCACACAGCATACCTGGAGCTACTTCAATTTCATAACTTTTAATAAAGAAAAGGAAAAACATTCATATTTTATTTTTTCGTGGTCTTTCAAGTGTGTGAAAGTATGTATATTGAGTTAAACACAGTGGAGCAGTGAGTTGCTGGCCATGGAATGGTCTCAGAAAGGAATTTAATGAGGTGAGATTGTATCACTCCTCAAGCATTGCACTTGTTTCATTTTGTGAATGTTACAAAATTCAACAGCTTGTCACTCATACTACAGTTTTTTTGAAACACAGGTAGAGTATAGAAGATGGTCTATGTGGATAGCTTATATTTGGGCATGTGTTGTGTTTCATGGACGATCTCTAGCATTAGTCAAAGGAAAGAGGAGCACTAGTGGTTGAAAAATGTTGTAATTATGTAGTGACTGACTTCAATTTTTTGTGAGTGCATTGTATGTATTTTACATTTGCTACCTATATCTGGAAAGAGATAAAAAAGAAACCCCAGACTTGGCCTTCACATTTGTTTGAAGTGTATTATGTCCCTCAGTCACCGGGTGGAATTCCCCAGAGCTCTGGTTTGAAAGCTCCATGGAATTTGTAATGTTTTTATTGGTCCTGTCTGTTGAAGACATGTTGGAATAAAGAGAAGTGTAGGTGTTTTATAAATAATGCCATCTGCATTTCTCAAATGTTTATGGTCTCATTTCTAGTGTGTAATCTCTGTGAGTGATGATTGGGCAAGTTAAATGGCTATTAGGTAAACTACCAAGTAAGGTAGTTGTGAGTTAAACTTAAATTTAAAGCAATTGTTTTATGAAATAGATAAACTTTTTTCATGTGTTATAGTGTACTCTCCTAAGAATTAGCTGTTTCAGAGTAATTGTATAAAACAAGGATAAACAATTATGTCTTTAGTGTAACAATAAGAGCTTTGATTCAATAGTTAAGACAATGCTTGGCCTAAAACAATAATGTTTCATGTTTTGCAAAAAACTACAGTTAATGCTAACTTTATGCAAAACAAAAAAACTAAGAAATAGCATCTTTGTCCTTTTTACCCATTACTGTGCAACATCTTTGGTTTGAATGGGTGTGTATGTTTATTTGTGAATACAAGTCAATAAACTTAAAAACTTCAGAGATTCTACAAATGATAATAAGTGAGAAGAGAACAAGGAGGCAGGAAGTGTTATATTTGGGGAGTATCTGAGACAGATCTTTGTACAGGAGAAAAAGTAATTGTCCCACATCTATTTCTGTTCATTACAATACCTTCAAAAGACCCATTTATCTGTCCAAATGGTCCTTGGTATCTGCTACCAGCACAGCTTTTCAGATCAAGTGAGCAGATCACACCCCATTTCCTCATTCTGCAGGTTGTCATGTGCCCTTATTCATACCCCACAAAACGCCTGAAACATGTAAGACCCAAAGTTGCTATGAAAGAGCCTGGAGAACTGCAATCACCAGGACATCTGGCCTCTGAGCTTAGCTGAGGCACAGCAGTGGACAGCTTGGAGATGGATGACCACAGCCTGCTGCTCTTGTGGCACCACAGCTAGCCCGGCTGGAATCAGAGCAGCGGAGAGAGTGCTATTGGGGTGGGAGATTCTAAAGGCTTACATGCTCCCTGTTCAATGATAAAATGATATTTTACTGTGTATTAATTAGCACTGAATACACTGAGTGAATGTTTTGGGTGGTGGCAGGCAGTGGGTGCAGTGGAAGCAGGGCAGAAGTCCATGGGGTAACTGGCCTGGTAGTGAGGCTGTGCAGAGCCTAGGTGTTTGGTGGCTCATGACTCTCTGGTCTGGGCCATCCCTCCCCTCAGTACCTTATTCTCCAGACACCCCTCAGGAAATGGAAAAGACCCACCACTTTTGTTGCTCAGAGAAGGTGTGGGTATCCCACATCTGGAAGTATTAAGGCCAGGTTGGATGGGGCTTGGAGCAATCTGGTCTACTGGAAAGTGTCCCTACCCATGGCAGAAGGGTTGGAATGAGCTGATCTTTAAGGTCACTTCCCACGAAACCATTCTACAATTCTACATTTTATTATATGATTCCATGATAAGCACAAATAAAAGGGAGAAAACAATTACCAGTGGTTCTTTCTAGCAAGGCAGCTTAATGAAAGTTGTGGCTTGACCTAAGACTCATTTGCACTAGTAAACTTGTAGTAGTTTCAGGTTAAATGTACTAAGACGGCTTAAAAATGCAATTTGTCACAATAAAACCACTACTAACTCCCCATAGCAGCTTTCTTTCAGGTGCATTGGCTTTAAACCCTGTACTAATTTTCAAATCCCTATGAATGAACAAATAAAGAAAAGACCAGTATGGGTTCAGTGGTCCAAGTACGCTGTGCAATATGTTATGATGTTCTCTGGAATTCTATGGGCTGGAGAAGAAGATCAGTATTATCTGTAAAGAACCAAATCTGACCTACAAGTGTGGCTTCCAGTACGCTCTGCCAGCAGTACAGACACATTAAATGAAAGTTAACTGCATTGCCCTGTCAAGCTCCAGAAAGTGTCCTGGTGAGATGCTTGCTTTGGGCTCCATGATTAACTTCCTGCCTTTTTGCTTTCTGCATTACTGATCCCTTGAGTTCTTGGCTGAATGGACTGGAGCCATTAAAAGCAAGGTGATAGGGTTTCAGTGTTTAGCAAAATTGGTCCTGGCAGCATTAGTCTGTGGGGGGAAAAATGAGGGTGGGATGGGAGACGTGGAATGACCTTTTATTGTTTTCACAAAGTGATCTTGGCCTATGATATTTGGGCTAAAATCATGGGAGTTTAGTTATTATGTGGTTTTGCCTGCACAAATGAATGGTTACAGCACTGCCTTTTAGTGAAGGAAATTAATTTGATTTTGGCCTATGTCTCTGCAAATCTTAAAATACACCTAAACGAGAAGTTTTGAACAGATGGTTAACAAATTGGTGCTCCCTACAGTCTCCTGATTTGTCCTAGCTTCTCCACAGGGACAAATTACTCTATCAGTAGTTTTTTCCTAAGTCTTCTATGTGCCACTGGTATGATATGAACGTTATATGAGTTGCCTACACTACTCATTTTTCACTGGTCTAGAGGTTTGATCTCTTTGCTGACACTCTCAGCAGATGCCATGGAAAATCACAACCCAAATGGTTAAGGTTTACCAAAGTTACAAGCAAATGATACACTCCTAGAGAGAGATGTGAGGGAGCTCCAGTGGCAGAGTTCCTACAGCTGTGCTCCGGGATCATGGAATCACAGTCATAGAATGGTTTGGGTTGAAAAGGGACTTTGAAGGTCATCTAATTCCAAGCCCCCTGCTGTGGGCAGGGACACCTTCCGCTAGACCAGGTTGCTCAGAGCCACATCCAACCTGGCCTCAAACACCTCCAGGGATGGGGCATCCACAACTTCCCTTGGCAGCCTGTGCCAGGGCCTCACCACCCTCACAGTAAACACTTTCCTAATATCTAATCTCTATCTACTCTCTCTCAATTTGAAGCCATTCTCCATTGTCCTGTCACAACATGATTTTGTAAATAGTCTTGCCCCATCTTTTCTGTAAGTTCCCTTCAGATACTGGAAGACCCCAATTAGGTCACCCCGAAATCTTTTTCCAGACTGAACAATCCCAGTTCTCTGAGCCTTCCCTCATACAAGAGTTGCTTCATGCCTCTGATCAAGCTGGTGGACTCTGGATCAACTCTGGACTCGCTCCACCAGGTCCATGCCCTCCCTGTGCTGGAGACTCCAGAGCCCGATACGATATTCCAGGTGGAGTAGAGAGGCAGAAAATGATGGGGGATGAAAAGTGTTTCATGGACACAGGCAAGGGAAACTGAAACCACTGGCCTTGGGTTTTGAGCAAACTTCTTCACAGAGCTCTCCATGGACTGGTATGGTCGCAAGCTGTGCATTTGACCTCAAGTGACCCCCACTGGCTACTTGGCTGACCTCACATGACCTTAGCATAGACTGAAATAATGACTTTGTCCTCAAGTAACCCTGCAGGCTAATGGGTTGAACTCAGGAAACCCCAGCACAGTGCCAAGCAATGAGTTTGCCCTCAAGTAACCCCATAGACTAAGTGTTTGACCTCACATGACTTCAGCATTGTCCAAACCTGTGAATTTGACCTCAAGTAACCCCCACAGTCTAATTGATTGACCTCAGGTAACACCATCATGGTCCCAAGTGATGAGTCTGACCTCAAGTAACCCTGAGGGAGGTCTCAGGGTGCTCCACGGTGTTTCACCCTAGGCAAGGAACTTTCAAAGTCTTGTTTTCAAATCTTCACTTGTAGTTCACCAGTACAGACAGAAAAATGAATACACGCATTTCTGATGTACTGTTAACAAAAAATATCTCTTTCAAATGGTCTTTCATTCAACTTTTGCATTAAAATTTCATTACTGCAATGTTTTGCTGAATTTAATCATAAAGCTTTCTTGTCATCCATGCAAACTCAGGGATCCCATTTTACGTGGTTGACTGCAGAACTGAAGGCATAAACACAAATGCATAGAAGTCCCATTAAATTCAGACTTCAACGATGTCCTGAGTTTTGATACTAGAACAGCTAGAGCACTTGTTTCTCTATTTCTTCCCTTTCAGAATGCCAGTACTGGGGCTCAGACCTTCAACTTCCAAAAATACCTTTTGAAGAAATCATGTACAATGATGAAAGTGCGTACAAGTGGCTGTGTGCCCTAAAGAAAGTAGGAATCGTTCTACTAACAGGAGCTGCTACAAGGCAGGGAGAATTGATTAAACTTGGCCACAGGATTGGGTTCCTGCGCCTCACTTTTTATGGGTGAGTTTGTTTTTTAATATGTTTGCTTTGCCAGCTTTGTAATCACCTCTAATGTTCTTCATTTAAGCTTGCTGGGTCTATTTTGTGGATTAATTTATTAAAGCAAGGTGTGTGGTTTTTTTCTCTGTATATTAGAAAATCTGGCATCAAGTTTATGTTCTGTACAAGAGGATTGCTTTGTTGTCACAGGCAGGGCAGAAAGATGTAAGGAAGAGCAGCAATAACACTAACTGCTGAGAGAAGGAAAAGCACCTGAAAACAGATGATCTTAAATATAAGACAACAAAGAGATAGACTTACTTATCTATACCATGGAACAAAATCAAAAATCTCTAATCCACTTCCCTTCTGAAAAGAGGAAGTTATCTGTACTGAAACTTTCTCTTAGTCTGACTTTGAGTCACAGAAATAGATAAGACTTAGATGATGCTATTGTGTCTCACACATCATGAAGAAGATGGGCGGAATACCCTCTTCCCTGCTTTCAGCAGAGCCTGCTCTGGAAAGCCATAACCAATTCCAACAAGCAGAGCTCAACTGCAGGAGTGCAAACAGGAAGTTGTGAATCATCCTTTTGATGCCAAGAGGTGGTAAACTGAACCTCTACTTCCTCAAGCACCTACTAGGTGAGTTGGACAAATGATGATGGCAGCTCACGTCTTGCTGAGCTGAGTCAGTGACCTCCATCTAGCTGAGTAAAGCAGCAGTGTTATTAGCAAATATTTATAATAATTTTCAGTTCTGAAACAGAATTTCACTTCTTATTGGCATCCAGTTCTGGGGTGGCTTTTACAACTGTAATAAAATAATGACTTTGGGTAATTTCCTTGCTATTTCACTGGCAGCCAAATACAAGGTCTACCAAATATTATAAATAAAAGAATAAACCTGAAATTGGCAAGCTTGCCAAATAAAACATTACCTCAGGGCCATGAATTTTAAACTGAAATGTAACAGCAATGAATACAGTTCTGCCACATGGAAAAAAGAAGCCTTTTTTCTTGTCTAGACATGTGCTTGGTGCAAGCTCCCTAAAATGTTATTACTGTAAAAAGTGGAAACATTTTCTATATCAGCCATATAACAACATCAAGGGCTTTCATGTTTTTAAATTCACCTTTTTCTTTACCTTATGGAGGCCCAACTCCATTAACAAAGTCTTCAGTCATAACACAATTCATTTCTCCAACTTCTCATGCCCTAGACCTTGTGTTCCTCCTCTGTTCTGAAGCCTTGGCCAGTGCTCGGTGTGGCGTGATGGCCTTCCTTTTCTGTGCCAGCACTCCCATGGAAACAGCCAATCCATGTGCATCCCAGAGGGCTTTGGCGGCAAGAGAAGGACATCAGTCCCAAACCTCAAATGAATGGGACATAGACTTTTTAATGAAGTGCAAGACCAGATGATTCAGATGTGGCTTCAGTTCGTATTTCAGCAGTTTTGCAGGACTAAGGATGTAACAGCCAGCCTGTTTTTCTGCTCAGGGATACTGAGCCCATGTTGCTACTTTATGCAAAAAATTGCTACATCTGCTTAGTGCCAATTTTCCTGCTCTGTCAAACAGTCTGAGCAATGCGCTTTGAAATCTGACCCTAATTACTAAACCACAAACCATTCCACCCAGCTTTGCACTCCCTAAGGGCCAAGAGTACTTTGACATTACCCACATATTCTTCCCTTACTTCTTGAGTGCTCTCCCCATGGCTGAGTTGATGTTTCAGCTCAGCTGAGACTTAGACAAAGCGAAGCTGATTTTTTCACATTCAGCCCTGAGCTCCCTATTAGTGTCTCTGACTTCAAGTCAGTAACCAAAGCTCCCTGTATGGGAAGCTCCAGGGGACCAGATCCCCTCACAAACCCTGACAGCACAAAAGCACTGACTGCTTTTTCAAAACCTTATAATGATTTTACAGAGTAATACCACCACAGCAATTTTATATATTGCATACAAATGAGAAAATTAAAATATGTTAAACTGCTTTAGAACCATCAAGTGACACTCTAGCCTATTAAAATAAAGATAGAGTAAAACTAGCTGCATTCAACACTAATGACAAGGATGATATAAGGGGCTGGTTTTTGGCTGTCAAACTGGGAACTGTAGAAGTGTGTTTGAAATAATCATACTTGAGTACTGAGGTCATGTACTGATGAGTATTTGGTGTTACTGAAGTCATGTACTGAAGAATATGCGCTGTACAAAATAATAAAAACTATTTCTCCCAGACAGATATTTGCAAGTATTCACAGGGCTTTTCCCTCTGGCAAGTGCAAAAATTTAGTTTTAGCATTTTTCATTGTTTCTATACTAAATACCCCTCATAGAAAAATAGCATCTGTATACTGTATAGGAACAATTTTTGTCTGCATGTTCTCTAGACTATTTTCTTTTTAAACTGTAATTAAGAAGTAAAGCTAGACACCATCTGAAACAGAATATATTTGATCTGTAGTATTTCACAAGGGAAAATGAGTTTCATAATTCCTTTTAAACCACTTACATGTCTTCGGTTACGTGGACTGTGTATGGTGAGTTGCACTTTTTCAGACAAATGTCTGTATCTGTAATATGCATCTGCTGAGGACTGTCTTCAATCATGTGAACTTTATACAAACAAAACCTGTGGTTCATGGTCTTAAATTCTCCTGCATGGTGTGTCACTTGAAACACATTCTGTTTGTGCTGCAAGGTGACATATTCATGTCTTTGTCATATAACTGTGACCAATTTTTTCCCCTGCAGTTGTCAGAAAATATTTTTACTGAATTTCATCAAATTCCAAGACAGAAATGATGTAACCAAATAAATGGGGCTAGTTCTCAGAAAGAGTGTCAGAGAAAGGGAAGAAGTTTCAAAGTCTTTCATCAAGACATTTTCCTCCAGTGGCAAGTCTTCAAGTTACAGGAAAGATCCCTCTGCAAAAATCCTCTATATTTGCTCAGATTATAAAGCCTTAAAAATAAGTTTTGGGGCAAGCTACATAGCCTTTATCAATTTTATATTTCATTGATAATGTGCTAAGGGGCAGAGGAAAGTGGAAGGTTGATAAAAAGAAATGGGCCAACTTCTACACACTTATTTCTGAAGCCTCAGTACTAAGACGATGATTTCTCCTGACAGAAGCCTCTTGGTTTGTGTCTTCAACTGACCTTTACATTCAGCCAAGTGCCACCACTGGAAAGCCATTGTTCTTCTAGGTGCTACACTAGGGACAGATGTCCCTTGGCACACTGAGGTTTATCTAGGACTGTGAAATAAGCATTTGTTGGGGTGGAGGGACACTGCTAAATCTTTATTTCTTTATAATGTTACAGTATTTTCATGGTGAAAGATGAAATTACTCTTTTGTACCGTGACTTCACAGTTTCAGTGTGTACTGTCTGGCATGCCATTCTAACATGTTTTCTCTTTTCCTTCTCATCATAAAGACCAACTTGGCAAGTGCAAGACAAAGCAGATGCTAACAATGTAGCTTATACCAATGGGAAACTGTGTTTCCACACTGATTACCCGGTTCTGCATCATCCACCTGGGGTGAGTTGAATCTACTGACTTTTTCACCCCACCAAAGGGGAAAGGGAAATGTTCCTAATAGTGTGAAATATGGTTAGTGTTCAGTGATTCTGAATGTTGTCTTAAAAGAGCTATTTAAAAAGAACAATATATAAATATGCATTATATATATTATATATCTGTGATATATAATATATATAATCATAGTGTAACAATATATACACATGGGTATGTAATATGTGCAGTATGATGTAAGTTTCTCATAATACGCCCATTATATATCCCATGATTTTTAAATTAAATTCACAAAGTATTGAAAATATTACCGTATGAGAAAACTTTAGGATCCAGTATGTGCTTTGAATATTGCTTTCATTATATCACAAAAATTAGGTGTCTGAACGCAATAGTAAGGTTGTGACATTTTAGGACTCATCTGTTCAGTTCAGGAGGGAAATAGAGTAACAAATATTATTAATATGGTATACTCTGTTTTCTGTGAATTGATACAAGATGGACACTTGTTTGCCCTTTCATAACAGACAAAAAAAGGGCCATTCTGTAAAACTGGACAACCACAGAAAATATGTTTTCACCCACTCCCTGTCATACCACAGTGTAATCTGCATAATTCACATAATTCCAGAGAACTGGAAAGTAGTAGAAACAGCTAAAAAGAAACAAAGATAACACTGGAAAAGTTTACACCTATAAAACTTCCTCTTCTCTTGCTGTGGAGTACTTTGTTGTTTCTGTGCTTAAAGAAAAGGCCAGTGTGATTTATCCACAGGTAAGTACCAAATACTTCACACTAAGGCTACCTTTTCATCATTTAGATACTGTTCATTGATGTGGAGTAAGAATGGAATAGTGCTTCATTAATAGAGAGCAGATGTGAATTATCTCACTGTCCTGTCTGTGCCAAAGCTCACACTCTGCTATGAAACATTAGGAAAAAAGTGTAACATTTTTCATTCAAACGTGCTTCTAAGACATAAAAGTATTAAAGTACATTGAATTGTTTATGAACATTGTTCCAAATGTGCAGTTTTCTTTATATATCTAGTTGTTACACAATATTTGAATTTTTTAAGATGTATTTATTACACATATGTGAAGACCTATTTTTAAATGGATGATGATTAGTTTCAGAACTGTCTATAATAATTGTTTTAAGATTTCGTAGGACCATAACACGACTTACATTACTGCAGCCCTCCTTAGTAGGGCCAAGCTGTGCTTATCCTCTGCAAGGCCAGCTGTGGCCACAAAAGAAAAGGGCTTGTTGCCCTCTTCTCCCTTCAGTGTGAGTCCTGTGCCCTGCCCAGAGCTTCAGTTTCCCCCTTCATCACCATCAGCGAGGGCTGCAGTTCCAGCTGGTAGGGAGAACAAACCCTGTTCTCTGCTCCTCTGTCTCCTCCTGAGGGTTTTTATGGTTTTTTTTTATTTGTTTGTTGGATATTTTATTTTATTTTATTTTTTGGGGTGGTGGTGGCTCTTTTTTCTTTCTCCTAGTAGTCTCAGAAATAAGTCACTGTCATGGAGGTGGGGGGGCCCAGGTGACAAAGGTAACAGCCTTTGGTATGACAGGTATCTTTTGTGTTGTTTGCAAGATGAGTGATTACACTTTGGGTGATGCTGGACTCTCTGAAGCCATGGGGAGTTTTACTGCTTGTGTCAGCAGCTCAGACTTACACCAGTGCAACCCAGAGCCCGCTTTAGGCTTTCTGCTCCATCTTACACCTTGGCAAATTAATTCTGAAGTGAAATGAAACTGTCTTAATCCTACTTTATGACAGAGCCACTTCTCTGATGGCCACCTTTTCCCCCTCTATGAGTGGATAATTCACAGCAGATTTTGTTTCTGCAGGACAAAGCTAATCCTAGTTGTTGAGATAAGACTGCAATGTGTTTAAAAATATGTGACTGCCACAAAGAGGGACTCAAAGGAAAGAAGCAAGACCACTTTGCCACTGACTTACAGGATGCAAGCATTAGAGTATATCCCAAAGGGGATGGATTTATGAACATGCTACTTTAATTTTCTTCCTTTGTGGCAGAGTGTCGTGAAGCTGGGAACTCGCGGAAAAAAACCAACACCACCACAAAAAAAAAAAAAAAAAAAAAAAAAAAGGAACCACAGCTGTGAGGGAACTGATACTAATGAGCTGTTCAATATGCAAGCTAATTACTTTTTGAAATGAGCTGTTAATTCATTCCAGGTTCAGTTTCTCCATTGTATAAAACAAACAGCTGCAGGAGGTGAAAGTGAAGTTGTAGATGGATTTCACGTATCCAACAAGCTGAAGAAACAAAATCCCGAAGCATATCAGATCCTGTCCTCTACCGCTGTAGACTACACTGATGTTGGGATGGACTACTGTGATTTTGCTGTGCACTGTAAACAAAGGATTATAGAGTGAGTAGTTTCAAGAAGACCTAGGAAGAAAACCCCTGTTGTGTTGTGGATTACATGTTGGTAGAAGAAGGTCTGCTCCTGCCACCTTGTGGGAAAACACTGGTTTAACTTGATCAGTAGTTGTGGATTTTGGTGAGGTTCTTTTTTGTGTTTTTTTTTTTTGCCAATGTTCTGTGCATTGTACCGCTTATTTGGTTTTGCCACACACTAGCAAGAAGTGGTGGTAACTAGAGCATCTCCTAAGCACAGGCACGGGTTAGCAGCAGACAGCAGACAAGTCTCTTACGAAATGCCAGACAAAGTGACATCTGTATCCTGCCAAAGAGAGCTCATAATTTGAAACATTTAGATTAAGAACTATATACTATCAAAGGATCAAATGCAAATGTTCATATTCTTTTCTGATTTTAAAAATGTTATGATTCAACAATTAAAGGGTACATAATATAGATTTTTTTAGCAAATTAAGTGTCTACACTTTATCCTAATTATCCTTAGTTAGGTTCAATTATCAAAATTTAACCCAAAACCAATCTGAATTTCACTATTGAAACATACTGAAATTCCAGCAGGAGAGTTCAGTTGTTGTTTAACCATCTTAAAATGTTTCAGTAACAAAAGAATATCTTTCCCTTCACTTTCCCCTTCGCCTTTCCCTTTGCCTTCCCCTGTCCTTGCCTTTTTTCCTTCCCTCTGTTTTATAGCATAGATTCCACAGGCCAAGCAGTTCGCATCAATTATAATAATGCAACAAGAGACACTGTGTTTGACATACCAGCTGAAAAAGTGAGGCCATTTTATGCAGCTCTAAAGGAATTTAATGATTTATTAAACAGCCCAGAACACAAGTTTACTTACAAGATGAAACCAGGTCAGTAAATTGCTTCTTCTTGCAACAATTTTTCATGTTTTTCCTGACCCTCAAAGCACTTGAGCTTTGATAGCACTGGTACTGAGAGGAAACTTCAGTCCTTCTATCAACTGTTTTATTTCATACTGCAGTCTTATCTCATAGATTTTTTTTGCCATTGCTACATTATGAAGAAATAAAAATATTGGGGGAATAGAGTCTATCTATTGATTAGTCCAATGTATCTTTATACTGCATCCAAAACTACATTTTATACACATACCATATTGGAAATTGATGTTTCAATAGCACCACAGATGGGAAATATATCTCTTCTTTCATTCCCCAGCTATAAAATAAAGATATGAATAGTCTCTTGTCTCTCAAGAGATGTTACAAAAGTAAATTCATTAGTGTGTCTGACTGTCTCATACTATGAGTATGAGACAGTCTTTAAAACGCCTGTGAGGAAATTAATTTCTCACTCTTGGGAACATGTAATAAAATAATGTGTAAGATCACATAATAAACAGTAAAACAAAGTACCTTATATTACACTAGTGACATCCATCCCATCAATTAATGCACAAAAATGGTGCACTAGAGGGTATGGGGAGAAGAAAAGAAAGACTGTAAAGTTATTTAATTAGAGATTTATCATAGCAGTGGCACACAAGGGAAAAAAATTAAATTGGCATTCTAGCCTTAATTCTGTGATTTCTTAACTTTAAATGGCTTGACTTTCCTCTCATAAAATTCTCTTAACAGGGATTATAACACAGAATGTGTATAGTACAAATAATACCAGACTGATCAAATAAAAAGCATCCTTGTGACTTTCACCCATTTGATTTATTTCACATGTTTTTATTTCACCCATGTGGATTTGCTGTAGTTGTCTTTCTCCTCAAGGCTTGCTTTTCTCAGCATGTGCTCTCTACCACTCTACTTTTTAAACCCTGGTTATACAAGAAAAGAGGCTTCAAAAGGGACCTGCCCTCTGGTTGAGAATAACGGACTAAGTTAAAATTACTCTATTGTTGCTGTGTATCTTCTCCAGCTGAGCTACTTGAAATGATTGCTCCCTAACCGTTGATAATCCATTATAACATGCCAGCTATTGAACTTTGTGCAATCTCTTTACAGGAGACATAGTGACCTTTGATAACTGGCGCGTGCTGCATGGTCGCCAAAGCTACCCATCGGGTGCAGAAGTGACACGTCACCTGGAAGGTGCCTATGCAGACTGGGATGTGGTCATGTCAAGGCTCCGGCTTCTCAGGAAGAGGGTCTTGAAGAGGGACTGAGCTTTCTTCTAACTAGGAGGAGCAAAACATAGATTGTCAAACCTCAATAACAACAACAACAATAACAGAAAAATCAAAACATTGAGTCCTCTTTTTGGAAACCAGCATCACTTTTGATAAGGGCTTGTCATTGAACAAGGCTTTAAACTGACAGAGGGTATGTTTTGATAAGATATTAGGAAGAAATTCCTTGCTATGAGAATGGTCAGTGAGGCCCTGGCACAGGCTGCCCAGAGAAGCTGTGGCTGCTCCATCCCTGGAAGTGTTAAAGGCCAGGTTGGATGGGGCTTGGAGCAACCTGGTCTATTGGAAGGTGTCCCTGCCCGTGGCAGGAGGGTTGGAACATGATGATCTTTAAGGTCCTTTCCAACTCAAACCATTCTATGACTCTATCATAAATATGTTTTTGAGTTCTGTAAACTAAGAAATGTGTTGTTCACAACAATTTCAGATTTATCTGTGCCCTGGTCTTTGAATCTATAAAATGTATTGCTACCTCTGTCAGTTTATTGCTACCTCTGTCAGTTTATTTGTTTTTTTAAAATCAGTGTGCAAAGAGGCTTGAAAGGTTATCACTTTACTGGGCTAACTGGGTATCACAATGCCTTTGCCTCTACACATGTACCTCCCCTCCCTAGAAAGTTTGGAAGGCAGCATGAGAAAAGAGCTTAAAGTATTATTTACTAAAGTTGTGTTATAAACAGCACCTTCCACTATTTTCAGATAGGCATTCTTCATTGCATAAATCATAACTAAAATTCACTATCAAAATAAACAACCACTCCTGTGGTTTTTAAATACACACCTTTCTAGGTAGAACCCCATTATAATACATGATCTCATTGAACAGATGTCATGTTCTCCATATCCTGCTGTACATGACATGATTATCACAGCCACAAAGAATTTTTTCTTACATTTCCAAGTCCATAAGCTCACAAACTAAAGACTTATCAGAGAATGCATTATATTAATGTCTCTCTGCATTAGGAAGATAAATAAATCTCAGTGTAGAGGTCACAGGTAGGGTCCGAAATCCCACTAGATGCTGTGAACAGACCTAAGATCTGCTCAGCAGACTTTTGAGTTAATGCCAGGAGGAAGAATGCAGAAGCTGCTTGGTGGCTGGAAACCACAAAGGGCAAGAAGTAGTTATTGACTTTGCATGTGACAGAGAAGCGGCAACTGAACCCAAATCCATTTTTGTTGCTTCAGATAAAAGAGAACACCTCCAATAGGTCTGCAGGATGTTTTCCTCTGCTCCAGATTCTGAATAGAGATTACGTTATGTAAAATTACTGCAGCTAAAGTAGTGGGGTTTGTCCCTATGTTCAGATGCCAAATGGAAAGAGAAAAAATTCCAAATACTTGTTTTAATTCTTAACAGTACTGAGTACACTGAGTTTATTTTTCACTGTCCTTAGAGCTGCAAAGTTAACAGGACACCTCTCACCATGCTGCGAGCTGGATGAAATAACTCCACCTTCACCTTCTGATCTCTCTGTTCAACGGTGTGTTTTCAAATTGTACCCTCCAAGTCAAATAAATCCTAGTCTCTTCCTAGAGATGTAGCATGACAGAACTATAACTACAGAATTAAATAACTGTAGAATAAAAATAAGGCCAAGTTAGATGGAGATCTGAGGTACCTGGTCCAGTGGAGTAAGTCCCTTCTGATGGCGGGGTTTGGAACTTCATGATCTTACGTTCCCTTCCAACCCAAGCCATTCTATGACCTAACATCAACTTGCAAGTGCTGGTGTTATCTTCTTCTTAGATGTCATAGCTTCTACTCGTCATTTACAGTGAACAGAAATCAGCTGAACAATCAGATAAAACTCAGTTAGAGGTTGGTCACAGTGCAGTTTGAATCCATTCCTCCTTATTAAACAGTGAAGTGTTTTTATCAAAGTTATGACTTAAAGACATAATGTAACAAAACTTTTTTTAGGGGTAATTCAATTTCTCAGTGCCTCCTTTAATAATTAATGCTGGAAACATGAGGAAAGTACTTTTTCACTTTGCTATAAAAGAGGGAAGGTTAATATCCATATTCCTATATCCCAGCAGTGCTGTGCTTGAACTGTAATATTTTCTATGTAGAAATGAAGATTGCAATTTATACCTGTAGAACAAGATATCTTGTGATTTATACATTGCTAATAGGAAAGAGAGATTTTCTGCTTTTATTCTATACTTTTCTAAACACTTTTGTTCAAATTTCTGTTTATTAAAAGCTGTTATGGTACTGATTACTGTTTTGGGCTTGTGTCTAATCTCACACATAACATCCTGCACACAGACATCAAGTTATTATTGCTAATTACAAATATTTGTAAATATTATTAACCTGGATCCATTCAGGTTTGTCCTGTATACTCAACAAATAGTTAAAATATAACTGAACCCATAGCTTTGAACAGAATGAAGTACAAATGAAAAATCTAATCCCTGGAATGCCTCCATGAGCTATGGCAGTTTAACTGTAAAAGGATCAGACTAACCACACAAACCTAATGTACAATCAACACTTATGTTTGTGGCTGAAAACCCTCTGCTCAGCTTCTAGAATCCAGCCACTATCTATATGACAGATTTTAATTCTAAACTCCTTTGCCTATTACTATAGTCATACTGGAGAAGGAGAGTGTTTCTGTCACTACCTGCAAAGTTGATCTCCTGATGACTATATTGATAACTGGTCAGGCTGAGTAATAGAGGAAGCCCCAAATGGGTTTATTTCCTCTTCATCTCCAAATCCACACCAAAGAATGACATTGCAAAGCTTTCATATAGGTCTGGCTTCTGATGTACCTGTGGTACAGACATGTGCAGGTCACCCAGCATGGTTTCCCCAGCCGTCATAGACTACCAGCCCCAACTGTCTTTGCTGTCTTAGAGCAGCAAGAATAAAATCAGCTGGCAATAGGTGTTTGCAAAACAAGTCTGAAGAAGCTTTGTGCTGTATCCAGAGGATGGCAAGGAGCATGATTTCATTCAGCTGGCTGTAATCCAGAAGTTGTAATGCTGTGTTACCTTTGTGCTGTTCATGGTATATCAGCTATCCAGCCTGCATTCAGCAAGTGTCTGCACCCAGCAGAGGTGGAGAAAGAGAAAAAAAACCATATCCACTTTATTATTTGCAAATACCGTTTCTCTTTTGCCCTAACGTTCTTCTCCTCCCACTGCATTTTGTAGCCATGAATGCTGGATCCAATCCCATGGCACTTTTCACGTATAATTTTTTAATACTTTTATATATATGAGATTTCCAGCTAGTTTTTAAAGCTTGCTGAAAGTAGGTAACATCTTGGACATATCAGTACACTAACATTTCTGTGGATCACTTCAGCACAGCTTAACTCCAGCCACTGTTGAGCTACCTGAAGCATGTGCCAACTTCTTTTGGCTGGTGGACAGTAAACCAAAGTCCAGAGAGATCTCCAAATGCCTATTTTGGGAAGAAAACTGGATTAGCTGCCCAGCTTTTCAAGTTAAAATGTGTTGTTATATGTATGTCCAGGTGGATCTAAAATGTTATTTGTGTATATACATACACACAGAGCCATGTTACCCAGAGGCATAAAGGCAGATGCAGTCCTGTTTCACATTTGGGCTGTACTGGCTGTGATAAGGTCACACTTTTATAAATTCAAATATATATTATGTTGTATTGTGTTTTTCTGCAATACAAATTCAGACAAAGTACTTAGTGGTCTTGTCTCAAATTCTGTTTAAGGCAAATGAGTTTGTGTTTATGAAGCCAGCTGTCAGGGCAAGACCATATTTGAAAGTTTCATGGTGGAAATCTGGAATCACTTTTGGTAAAATCTAACATTATGGATATATTTTATACACACATTTTAAACTTACAGCAAAAGAATACTCCACTCATTTACACCAGTCCCGTAGCACAAAAAAAGATGGTGAAGACTAAGACACGGAAAGAACAGAAAAATCCTGTTTAAAACAACCCAAACAAAACACCCTACCCAACAAAAATCCCACACTACACCAAAACAAAAAGGAAAGTAAATTACAACTCTTCATAAGAATTCTATTTTTCTAGATAACATCCAATTAAAGTTGAAATAAAAATTGTCAAAGCCTAGGAATTAGCTACATCACCTATAGAAAATAGTCAATTCAGAGCAGCCCCAAGACCAAGATTCATTGGTGTCAAGGACATTTGGTCCCCCAAAGCACTAGGAGCTGCTTTTTTCTAGGATATGAGCTGGCTTAGTTAGCAAAATATATTTAAAGTCAAATGTTTTATGTATTCTTAATTATTTTTAATGTCAAAGAGGCCAATAGCTTTAAAGAAGGCAGAGGATTTTCTTTGTTGCCATGCCATGATACAAGTCTTTGGCCATTAGCTCAAGCGAAATAAGGCAGGAGATCTAAACATGTGGACTGCAGAAGGTGCTTGGTCTATCATCCTTCCTTTCCAAGCAGCCAGGGGTTCAAAACATGTGGGTTGCAGAAGGTGATTTCTCTATTGTCTTTCCTTTCCAAGCAGCCATTTGGATCAATAACTACTCACATTGGCAATAATCAAGTTATGCATCCCTTTCAAGTTATATTTGGGTGAGTTCAAAGCAGTGAAGATCACAGAACAACAGACATGGAGAAGACACAGCAATTTTCAGACTATGTCATACTCAATTTCTGAAATCTGGGCCTGTTATTTTCCTTTAATCAAACAGGAATGTTGTTATGAAAATGTGCTAGGGGCCATACAATGCCCTTGAACGCTGCGGGTGAGGAGCAGCTGCTGCAGTGAGTGCTTCAGGAGGATACCTTAGAAAAACTGCTTGTAGTGGAGGAGCTGGTTAACTCCCCACAGCATGGCTGGAAATCAGCAGGACACAACCTGTGAAGACCAAGAGTTAATATGCAGGACTGTGCCTGCAGTCAGGGCAAACCTGGGCCTCGGGTATCAAGTGTTCAGTTGCTTTTATGGGAATTCAGATGAAATTTCTGGAAGCATAATGAGGTTACCATCTTGTGAGATGTCCACTAAGGTCCAGCAAGAATAAGTATGGCTGGTGAGATTACAGCCTTACCCTAGTCAGAGGAAAATGGCAAGTGCTGTTCCTTTTTTGGATGCAGCCCACAACGCAATTCAGTTTGAGTTAAATTCTCCTAACTGAAGTTTAATCTTCCAGTTCCTCAAGGCTGGAAGTGCTGCACCAGTCCTGCCTCTCCTGTAGCTGGTGGCCGTAGCAGCTCTTGGTCTGCTTACCATCCCTGCTACGATGTACAGGATGGAGGGCTCTCAGTGGGAAGCACAGCAGCCAAGCAAGGGAAAGCCAAGGTTCAGTGAAATTTCATGTCCATCAGATGAGTAAGGTAAACTGATATGATAGGAAAACCACATTGTTTTGCAGCCCAGACAGATGTTTGCTGTCAGATGCATCACATATTGTACCTTCACATCTGCTGGAAAAGCACTTTGCTGATGATTTTATCACATTACTGTGCCAAGGAGCAGAAAACCCCCTGAAATTTGCCATTTAATACTAGCATTCCCAGCTTCGTTATTCTTCCTGACATTTCCTACACTGCTGTTCAAAGCAGGTCATGGAGTGGACGAAAACCTTCACCATCCCTTGGCTTGCCGGCAGTAACCTCACAGACAGACTCAGGACATCTCAGGGAGCCAGGACACTGAGCACAATTTAGGACAGATTTGTTGCATTCCCATCATCCACACCTGTTGCTGCCTCCTCAAAGGGGAGAAGAAACCCATGTTAGGCACTTACTGCCTCTCATTAGAAGTGGGTGTTGCTCTGCTCTCAGTGCCCTTCACTTCACCCATGCAGATCTCTGGTCCCTGACCGTCAGCTCAGGGCACCCCAAATCCCAGTGCTGATGAAAGCACTGGTAAGCAAGTGGGGACAATTTTGGCTCACACAGGTTAGAAATGGGGTTTTCAAGTCATGGACTCAACTTGAAAAAAGTCACCATAGGGCAGCCTAAGGATTAGTGAGCGTTGCCACAGTGTTCTCTGACCTTTTTTGCCTTCTACAGGAGGCTTTGTTGGGGTTATGGGCTGACTAACAGGTCTGATCTGCAGCCAAGATCTCCTGGGGATTAGACAGCCTGTAGAGTGAGTTTGGCTCTGCAGCTACCTCTCCCTGTCACATCAAATGTCTCATCTGAGTAAACACATTTCTATTCTCTTTTTACACGTAGGTTTATTTGTCGAGAATAAGGCAAAGAATCAATAATCCTTGAAAGCTTCCTTTTTCCTTCCAAGTATTTTCATTTAGTTTACATAGCCTATAAATCTGAAAGTGTTTTGGATAGAGGCATAGGTCCAGTGAGCTTTTATGTGGCCAAGGAATTGTATTCTATGTTTTGCAGAGAGTGATTTTGGCAGTATTTTTAGGCTCTTGTTTAAGAAAGAAGAGATGTGATGAGCTCACATTTTCTGCTGCCATGCATGACCATCCTTGCTCATAAACACATCCCTCATCACCCTCCTGGAGGGGGGAAGTGCTTTCTCAAATAGGGTTGTTGAACACAGAAGGGGCATGAGCTCATGGATTCTTTTCCTTTCCAGGGCATGTTTCAGAATATTAAACATAAAAGGAAAGGGAAAAGGGAAAAAGGATGTAAAGAGAGGGGAAAAAGACAGGAGGGAAAAGGGAGAGGAGGGAGGGAAGGAGAGAGGGGAAGGCAGGGGAGAGGAGGAAGAAAGGGCAGGGAAAGGGAAAGGAGAACAGAGAAAGGGAAAGGAGAAAGAAAGGAAAGGAGAAAGAAAGGAGAAAGAAAAGAGAAAGGAAAGAGAAAGAAAGGAAATTAAGGTCCCAAAAACTCTGAAACACCAAGTCCACCTCTTGTCACTTGAGATCCCCTGCATGCCCTTGCCTACAGACATTGACCCAAGGCGCAGGGGTCACAACACTGCTCAGTAAATGGCAAGAGAAACACCATAAAACAAAAATACTGTGCAATCTATCACAGTGTTAAGCACAGACATAAAACCAGGAATGAAAAACCCTGTGTTCAAAACTCTTCATTGCTGCAGCTGCCCTATTAATTTGGATATATCAGAGAGCTGGATTCAGAAGAGTTTGGATCCACTCCAGTTCCTCTCTGGGTCAACATAACCTTTGGCAGCAGGGTCTCAGCACAATCCTGAAACTGGCTAGATATGCAGATAAAGCACTCACTAAAACTTGCTTAGACTTCACTAATCCCAGTGATCACCACTGCAGGGAATATAAGTATTTTATTTAAGTATATTTAAGTATATTTAAGGACACCTGCAGCACTTTGTGTTGCTGTCTCAGCAATGGGTGCATCTATGAGAGGACATCTTTCGGCTCAGGAGGTGGATGCTACAGGAAGACCCCTTAGTTTTGGGTTGTTGAGACAAAGCAAAGCAAAGACTCCTGTTTTTTCTACTTTTACTTCTTCACCCAGTTTGGCCAGATCAGGGCTGATGGCACAGGAAGACTTCAAACAAGTCTGTGGATCTGCTGTTTGAACAAATTAACTGCAGTACTTGATTTCAAATGAGCAATGATGTCGAGCGCCACTTCTCTGGTTAAACATGACTCTCCCAGCAGATATGTACCTTTTCCTCTGAGTAACACTGTGTCAACATGCACTCACATCTCCCAGCTGGCCACAGTCAATATGCACAAGTGCACACAAGCATACGAAGCAATATTGACTGATGAAGTTTGAGAACATGAGTTTTCAACAGGAAAGTCAACAAGAATTACTCCTTGAACAATTGTAATATTTGAGTTGTGAAGAATGAACAGACTGTTATAACTTGTGTTTGAAAACTGAGAACTTAACTTTTGGCTGCACCTGTAAGCATGAAAGTTCTCTGTTAGTTCTAACTCTGTTAGTTCATCCTGTGAAGAACATCTTTGCTTATGACCTTTAATGTAACACTGCAACAGCAGACAAATATAATTTAGATCAAGGTGGAAATTGTCTTTGGAAACCAATATGAAGAAAACAGAAAACTGTGGTTTTTCTTTGACTAAGAGGCTTCTTCTGCCCTTGAATTGCTAATAATATCATTTGTCTTCATATGCATTTATGTGTGTTATAAGTGTTCATAATACTAGCCCCCAAGAAAAAGAAAAGTAATAACAAATTATCTCATAAAAAAATAACTTTTTTCTCTCTGATTACGCCTCTACAACTCTTAGTATCTTTATTGGCTTTGCTAATTCATATAGATCAAAAGGAGGATGATCAGTGCATTTACTTATTATCTCTTGTAATTATTTTCTTTAATCCAATAGATGATTGCATTTCCTAGAATAAATAAAAAAAATGTCTTATATTTGCTTGCTGAACTGAGCAAAGTGTTTGAAGACGGGTAAAATCAATAACCTGCCAAAATAAGGAAGGAAATCAGGCCTTCTAGTGTATTTGAGAATTAGCATAAGTGACAGGAACACAACGCAATTATCCTACGGATATTTTAAGTGAAATCCTCATGAGCAAAGCATCAATAAATACAAAACCTCAGTGTATACTTGCTTATACAGAGGAGACCAAGGAGACATGGGAAATGCTAAATAACCTGTAGTAAGCTTCTATAGCAAACCAGGCACGGCTGACAAGGGACTCCTCCCTCTTGCACAAATGCTTGCACCAGTTTCTGATCGCTCTCTTTCCTGGCCTGCCACCAAATAATGACTACCCCAGAAAATTCTTTCTGGAAAATCAGTGTTTTCAGAGAAAACATCCAGGGTCATTTAAAATACAAATTACTTCTTTTATTTGTGCTGATATTCACATTGCACATGCTGCACAGTTTGATCGCTTTTCCAAAAGGAAAACTGCTGGATCACCCAAACTGTACTTTAAAGCTTACTTTAGAGCACAGGGTATTACATTTTTGTTTGGAATTCTTCTTTTAAAAGTCACAAATAACATGGTGTGTTGGTTTTGGCTGGTGTAGAGTTCATTCCCTTCACAGTGGCTGGTGTGGGGCTGTGCTTTGGATTTGTGCTGAACACAGTGTTATGTTCCCACAAGGATTCTCAAATCCAACCCTTAGCCCTGCACGGGACCATCCCCAAGGGTCACACCCTGTGCCTCAGAGTATCATCCAAATACTCCTTGAACTCTGTCAGGCTTAGTGCTGTGACCACTGTCCTGGGGAGCCTCTTCAGTGCCCAACCACCCTCTGGGGGAAGAACTTTCTTCAAATACCCAACCTAAACCTCCCTGACAGAACTTCAGGCCATTCCCTCAGGTCCTGTCACTGGTCACCACAGAGCAGAGATCAGTGCCTGCCCCTCCTCTGTCCCTTACGAGGACGTTGTAACTGCAGTGAGTTCTCTCCTGTCTCCTCTTCTGCAGCTGAACAGACCAAGTGCCCTCAGCTGCTTCCCCTCAAGGCCCTTCACCATCTTCACTGCCCTCCTTTGGACACTCCAATACCTTGATATCTTCCTTATATTCTGGCACCCAAACTGCCCCAATATTGCAGGTGAGGCCGACCCAGTGCAGAGCAGAGCGGGACAATCCCCTCCCCCGCCCGGCTGGTGATGCTGTCCCTGATGCCCCCCAGGACAGGGTTGGCCCTCCTGGCTGCCAGGGCACTGCTGACTCGTATCCAACTTGCCCTCCACCAGGACCCCCAGGTCCCTTTCCATGATACTGCTTTCCAGCATCTCATTCCCCAGTCTGTCTGTACAGCCAGGGTTGCCCCATCCCAGATGCCGAATCTGGCACTTTTCCCTGTTGAACTTCACATGGTTGGTGATTTCCCAGGTCTCTGATCTGTCCAGGTCTCTCTGCAGGGCCTCCCTGCCTTCCAGGGAGTCAACAGCTCCTCCCAGTTTTGTGTCATCTGCAAACTTGCTTTTGTGAAGACTGAGCTTCATACAGCAAAAAACCCAAAAACATGCACTGCTTAATTTTGGTTTAAAGATGCTCATGGTAATGTGATTTCCAAATGTTTAAACTCTGTGGCAGCTCAGAGTGAAAATACTCTGGGCCAGTTTTCAACTTCCAGGCCACTGACCCATACTGGAAGAGTAGGCTGGGCACTAAGTGCATCAGAACAAGCTATAAGATGAAACAAGAAATAGCTCCTTGTTGTGGAGCTATGATCCAAAACAATGATCCAACACTATTTTCTGCCACTGGAGGGCATTCATTGCCCTTACAAACTCCCCTGTTGCAGTTGGCAAGCAGCAGAGTTGCTGCAGAAGGACACACGATGAGTCTGCGTTGTTCTATCTTATACCATGCAATGCTATCAATAACGTGGGCCTGTGCCTTCCAGAATTTCCCCCATGGGAGCTCCCAAGGAAACCATGACTCTTCTGCATCAAGGTATGTGAGCAAGCATTTCATCTGTGTGCTCAGCACAACCTCGATGAAGTCACGAGCTAGACATTGGCTCTAGATCGTGGTTGGGGAGCAGCGTTTGGCCCCTGTCCTGGGAGGCGATGGGGTCAGTCCTCTGGCACTTGCATTTCGGATACTCTGGCCCAGCAGTTGCACAATGCTACCACTCAATGTGTTGTTACTGCCTTACACAGAACCCAGCTCGATACTTCTGTTGGCCATCTCACATCACACATTTCATTAAGCCAGCACAGAGGGCTGCATTCTTTCTGCTAAGGAAAGTGGAGATAAGCCTCTCTACAGCTCACACCACCCGGGCAGCCAAGCACTCCCACGGTTCAGGGAGCAGCAGAAACTGGATTCTGAGATACTCAGGGTAGTGTCACCTCTGAAGAGTTATTTATTACAAAAATGTTTTCGGGCTCAAAGCAGAGAAGCTGGTTCTTTAACATACAGATTAGAACAATGGAAGCACTAGGCTCCAGCATTGCCAAAAGTTGAGACTTATCCCCACTCCAAGGTTCTTGCCACTAACACCATGAGTTTCAGCAGAAAGCTTTTGCTTTCCAAGGTTCATGAAAGGCTTCTAGTCTCCAGGGTGAATATTTTTTCAAGTAATTGCCCTAAGAGTGTGTGAAGAGCCCAGCTTTGTCTGTTCCATGTGCTCTTGTTGAGATAGAATTGTGGAATTATGTTCCCTCACAGTTTTTATTGAAGATCACTGGAAAATCGTTGCTATCAAATGACAGCCCTCTAGCAGTATTCATCATCCTGGGAGTTTTCTATTTTTGTGTTTTCTTTAAATGGACTCTTCTGCTTGATAAATTGCATGTGTTTCTAAAAAAATAGTTGAGACTTTTAAATAGTTTCAGACTTGCAGCTAAATTGTCCATTCAGAGCTTAAATTTGAGGTGCCATTTGGATCTCTGCAACCACTTTCACATTTAGGTCATTTATCATCAGAAAAGGACACAGCAGTCTGCAGTATGGGCAGTGATATGTATTACATATATGATACATAGCTGTCATCAGAGTAAAAAACTGTGTCTGTAAGGTTACTACAGCACAGAACAACCTGTCCAGTATCTTTCAGTAACACTTATGTTTTAACCTGGGTGGTAATAATTACATACTGCAACTTTCATGTGTTAATTATTTACTAGAACTCTTCCATAAATTTAAATTATGTCTGCTGATATAGCTGCATGTCTATATATAGATACAGCATAAATATTTTTATATTTATCTATATATATTATCTGTTGGAAAAAATTAATACACCAAGAAGAAACAAACATAATGGAGTTTAATTAAACTTGATTAAAATTTATGATAGTTCCTGGCTGGCTAAACATAGTTTCAAACAAATGTTGTAATAAAGCAGAATTCCAATGAAATTAATTGTAATAAATTTGCTCTTCTCAATATATCAAAACTTCCTTGGGACTTAGTATGCAAAACAGACAACAGAACCACATATTTTCAGCAATAAGATCATTAAAATGGCTTCAATATTTTTACCTAAAGTTCCCTGAAGCAGTAACAATTAACTGACTCTCCCGTGGAGTATTTTTGGGGGAGAGAAGGGCTTTAACTTAAATAAATAAATAAATTAACTCTACATTCAGTTGTGTGGGTCTTCTGTCTTCTTGGTTTTCAAGAAGAAGAAGTATTTCAAGAGTCTCTCAATGCTGAAATTGCCTCATTTAAAGATTCAGTTTAAGTTGTATTTTTTTGAGCAATTTTCTTTCTCTAAATGACTAGTTCTAACAGATGAGAACCATGGAATAATAAAAAAGTTGGGGGGGGGTGGGTGGGGGGGGGAAATAAATGAAAAAAATTTTAAAAATGCCAAACCATAAAACCCTGCAAACTACGGGGGGAGGAAAGAAACCCACCACCTTTACCTGGGGCTTTGCTTTGTAAAGGAGATCACACATATTTACGTTCTTTACTAGCAGAGATGTTACTTTGCAGCTGTTCTGCATAATGACAGTGTGAACTGCTGTCTTAGGATTTCAAGGGAAAAGAAACTGTCAGAGGAGAAAAAAAATCTTCAACTGCAGTTAACATGGAAGGTTTCTGTCTGAAAGTGATTGGTGCTGCTTTCTTCCACTTGATGTTAGAATGTTTGGGGTTTTTTAAAAGCGAAATGCGATTGAACTGTTAACGGCCCCTTGTCTCGGGCTCCTTCGACCCAGAGCTCAATCCGCAGCTGCACACTGAGCTATCTGCACTAAAGGTATTCCTCAACAGAACTTAGTTATCACTATCCTTACCATGGTTCATAGCACAGTACAAAGAGAGCTTCAGACGTACTATGCTTTTTAATGTCCATTTTCAAACAAAAAAAAGCAGTAGAAAAGCTTTGGCACCTTTGGTTACCCTTTGCCCCAGAAGAAGATATCCTCTACGGGTATCATTGAGGAATTGTTTTTTAAATCATCCTTTAAAACCAAATCTCTCTTGCTGTATCATTCCAAAACACAACTATTTCCCATCTGTCCATGCAATAGCATTAGTGTTCCTGCCTTTCAGAGTTAGATGTGACAATGGGGAGATCTGGGTATGTGTGAATATAATAAATATTTTCTGATCTCGTTTAAAAGGGAAAGGTTTAAGAGACTGACTACCTATTAGACATACTTTACAGTGGTAAAGGACAGTGAAGAAAGTTTCTCTAGCGGTTGCCTACTACATATTAACCCTAAATCATAGAATCATAGAATGGTTTGGGTTGGAAGGGACCTTAAAGACCATCTTGTTCCAACCCCTCCGCGTGGGCAGGGACACCTCCCACTGGATCACTGCCAGGGATGGGGCATGCACAGTTTCTCTGGGCAAGCTGTGTCGGTGCCTCTCAGTGAAGAACTTCTTCCTAACATCTGATCTCAATCAACCCTCTTTCAGTTTAAAGCCATTCCCCTGGTCTTACATGCTTTAATGCATCCAAGAAAGGGCAAAGGCTTGTGTTTTTTCTCTCCCTGATAAGAGCATACCAACCTTATTCCCTCCTCCTACCTTCTAAATGCACATCAGTTACTGTACATAATACCAAATAAAAGTATCTTAAATATTTTATAGTCCTGAAAGACAACTGTCAGTGATACAACACCCTCAACAGACCTGAATGCTGTATGCCTCAAAACAGTTAGAAATATCTTTGAAGTATTTATTTTCAAACACTGTCATAGAAACTGACATGTTGAATGGAACACAGTTCACTCCACTACAGAAACTTGACCAAATACAAGAATTTGTCTAAGCAATCAGGAACAAAATACTGGAACTCTTCAACTGAGATGCACCAGTTAGTAAAGGAAGAACCAGCAGTTTTTGAACAATTCATTCCTTTTGACTTGGAGGAGGACATGTTACCTCAGAGATGCAGATTTGGTTACACTTCAAAGGCAACTTCAAACCTTCACCTTCAAATCCAGGGAATTATCAGACCCCACCCAGAGAAATAAAAATCCAGAAATGAGTTCAGTGTTAAAGAAACATCAAGAGAAAAGAAGCTCATCAACTTACTTTCATGAAATCTTTACTACAGGTTTCTCGGGTAGGTTTGTCCAGAGGTAAAGCTTAAATATATACTTTCATTCATTTTCATATAATATAAAAAGAACTTTTTAGTAAGAAAAAAAGAATTACACTGATTTCAATACCTTGCAGCCAAACCCTAAGATTTTCTCCTGTTTCAGATCCCAAATATGCAAGACACTACTGAAGGCATCATATTTGTGCATACATCAACTAAACAGTCAGAGGTCCAGAGGCCACCTAAAACATGAGCCAGATTAGCAGTGCTGACAATTGACACGGTGATAAGGGACAAACAACATAAGATAAAGGACAAGGTGCTTGGCTGTCATTCCTGAATGCTATTCATTCCTGAGCTACAGGACACACCATTTGGCAAATTCCAAACTCCCATCCATGCCCCAGTGTAATGGGGCAGATGCAGACTGATGGGCCACCAGAAACTCTCTCCTTAAAGTCAGTGAGTTTTAACTGCAGCTTCTGGGGTTCAATCTGATCTCTCAAATTTCCCTGTTTTTGTGATTGCTGTATAATTGTTTATAGAACTTGACATAACTGCAAGAACATCTTCATTCAAAAATGAGAGCTGCTATGTCAAACACAATAGAAATTTAGAGAATTTTAGTGGCACTGTACATTAATTCCAAGATGAAATGCAATGGCATTTAAAAAGAAGAAAACAAAGATGATGGTAAGTTAATTTGAAATGCTGGATAATGAAAAGCTTTGATGAAAGAGCAGTAGCATGAAAGGAGTTCTCAAGATGGGCACATCCTCTCCAAAACAGCCACTACAGAGTATTGGCACTTTCTGGAAAGTTTTACTGCTGTTCTCAATACTTCAGAAAATTTCTGGGAAATAGATTACTCAGATCTATGTTCTCACCTCACTCAAGCTGGAGGAATGGGAATTATGAAACAAAACTTATAAAAATCAGGAGACAGTACCTCCCAAAGACCCAAACATTGGATTTCAACTGTGATTCCCCATCTTAGTTGATTTCAGATTATTGATCCTGCAGCCAGTGTGAAAAAGGGCAGTTCACAGACTGATCTGCTCCACACCCTTCGTCATAGAGCCTAAGAGGACTGTCAAATTACCCAGACTAGGCACGTTCTCATTGTCACACAATAAGTGACCATGTTTGCTTCATCCTGCCTGACCCAAGACAGTTGTCCTGGTAGGTAAACTAAGTGGACTTGCCCCATCCAACTGTTCCCATGCAGATGAGCAGAACTGGTAATCTACAGCGAGAGGCAATCTCATTCCCAAGCGTAAAGGGGAAGTGGGCCAGCTAGAGGAGAAAGACAGAAAGCTACAAAGATACCACTACTGAATAACAGATTTGTAAAGGAGCTACTGCTCCTTTGCTGGCTTACCATAACAGCAATGTTGTGTGTATTTTAACATTGCATTCACTAACAAAAACAACAAAAAAGCTGGCCCACAAAAACACATCC
Organism: Acropternis orthonyx; assembly: GCA_035583155.1. Classification (NCBI taxonomy): domain Eukaryota; kingdom Metazoa; phylum Chordata; class Aves; order Passeriformes; family Rhinocryptidae; genus Acropternis; species Acropternis orthonyx. The sequence goes on along the minus strand of JAWWEU010000158.1, from coordinate 73,596 downwards.
AACTGAAGGTCAGAAAATAATTAATCTTAGACTTCTTCAGATATCTAGACAGCCAAAGAGTCTCATTTCCAACTTACACCCTCTCTAATGCACTGCTAACACATGCAAAGGAAAATTGATCTTCAGACATATCCCCCTTATTCTCCTGCTTAGTTTTTCCTTGGAAAAAAATCCTCATAGTGTTTTCAACGCCTGCTCCTTGACCATCACCACACACCTTTGGCAAACAAGGTGATGACAACTGAGAGTGCAGTTTTATCTTCCCTTGGATTTCCTTGTGTTATCTAACAATGTGGTGTTGCCACAGCTGGACTCACAACACAGGAATTTGGAGATCAAAGGTTAATGAAGAAAACCAGAATCTGATAACTCTATTACAGACAATCTCAGAGCTCACATCTCAGTCATTCCCTGATGTGTTGTGTCCTTGTGAGACTGCTGTAGGGGAGTTAGAGGGGTCTCTCTTTTGGTTTTAGACTATTCTGAAATCAAACTGAGGGAAAAGGTGGTCAAATTATTGTGAATGTATTCACTTTGGTACATTCTATATCAAGATTCAGAAGTCTATTTTGTTTAATAAGCTTTCAAAATTAAATACATTATTTTTTCAGTTTAGGAAATCCTATGAAAAAAATATCCCCTGAATAGGGTGAGAGGAGCCTACAAAAACTCAGAAAAAGAGAAAGGTACTTAAGAATTTGGGTTTGTAACAGAGGTCACTTCATGGTTCATTGCTGTTTCATACATCACTAACTGCACCATCACACTGAAAGATAGATAATTGTTTCCTAGACCTGCTGCAGATACCCTGTGTGATTCCAGGTCAGCCAGGTAACCTCTTCACACTTCACATCCAAAACACAAATTGCTATTTTGAGCCCTTTCTGGAAGAACAAATAAACCATATTTCACACATTGCTCAGTCTCCTCCTTCACCTCACTGCAGACTACATTAAAAGCCAACTCTATTGCGTACTCACTAAAAACACTTCTGGAGGCTCTGAACAACCTGGAAAGTCCTTTAATACACAAACTTTCTTGATATATTTGAGTCAACAAGCATTTAAATTTAAATTTAAAATAAAATAAAAACAATGCTGACTTAAAATAGGCAGGACCTTCCTTCAATAGCTGTAACATGAAAAGCCAAGCTCTCTGAGCATCTTTGCAGACCAAAATTCAAAAGCAATTGGTAAATTTTCATTCAGGTTAATCAGCACAACCCTGATTGATTAAGAAACACATGGAGCAACTAGCAACTACTTGAAATGTTTAGATTTATGGATATGGATAAGGAAAGCACACTTAATTCCTGATGGAAAGAAGGAAGGTTGTGACTTCCCTGATTGCAGTGCTGAGTTAGCAAACAAGCCACACCACTGCCCTCAGCTCAGTCAGCACACACAAAGCTGTTAGCATCCAGCTGTGCCAGGGAACTATGGTTGGAAACTGTAGCTGTGTGAAGAAGACCAAGTCTAAATCAGCAGGAACTGTACCCAGGGTACACTGAAAACATGGAAAACTAGACCTTTGTGCTTAATTTTATTTTGTTCCCAGTTAGAGCACCTTCTACTAGAAGATTGAAGCTCCTTCTGTTCCATCGAGTGATGTGACTCAGAGTTGAGAGTCCAGCCACCACAATAATACTGCTCATATGCTCTTCAGTGGTGTGTATTGTCCAAAGCTCCAATTTAGCAAACACTTAATCATTTAATTTAACCTGACACATAATCCTATTGACACCAGTGTGTGAGTAAAGTTTATCGACCATGACAGTCTGAGATCAAAGTTAGATTTGCCTGAACTGTCCAGCCAAAACTGAGGCAGCAGAGGACTATACCCTCCAACTCCCAATGTGCCTTCATTCTGCCTTTTCTTTCTTTTTTTCTAGTAGTCTGGCCTACACTTTAACCCAGACACTTGCCCTTAAATCCAATATGTCAATCTTGCCAAGTTTAATCACAGCAAAAATCATAAAGGCTGCACCAGTCTACACAGCAATGGATGCTTTTTAACATGCCAGAAAGTCTAGAACAGAATATGAAAGTAACTTCTGGAGCAAATGCACCTTAAGGACATGAGTGATGCCCACCAAGGTAATTCCTTCATTAAAAGAGGATCTGGATGACAGAAGGAGGAAAGTTTATATATATGATGTTCCAGAACTGCTCAGAACATATTGCTTTCTACTTGAAATAGTATTTGCCCAGTACCTTCAGTTTTGCATGCATAAGGGAAGTTCTGCACAGAATTCAGAATAACTTTTTTATTGTAAAAACAGAGCAGACACATAGATCAATATCTCTCGTTAAGCCTTCCAAGTAAAACAACATGTAGATTTTGGTTTGTGTGCATTTCCTTGAGCTATTCCGGGGGGGGGGGGGGAGCAAGGAAATGGGCTAAAAGAAAATTGAAAAATATCAGTCCAGCTGTATAACTCCCAGAAATTACCAACTCAAATGAACTGACCATATCACAGATAAACCCTCAAGAGGTGCTTAGTCACATTGCTGAAGGAGGCGAAATGGAAATTACAATAGGGTTGGAAGACACCCAAAATAAAAGCAGAAAGGAGCTATATTCTGAAAGAGTGGGGATCAAGAAGCGGATGAAGGCACACTGTGCTTCATGAAGATGGATGATTTTTTTTTAAATGCTTACAGCTTGATTAAAGGCAAACATCTACAGATGTCAAGACACCAGAATCCACACAAATGTACAGCTTAACCTCATTTAGTTTGATGCCCAGCAGTATAGAGGGAGAAGTGTTCATAAAGAAGGACATTTAACAGTAACTTCTGTGTGAAGAAAATCCTTTGTGAATACACCATTTCTGAAAATAAGTTCACCACAAAAATCACAACATTTTGTCTTGAAAAGTTAGGACATTTTATTCTCAAAATGCTGGGTTTAATGAGTTTAAATTTAAAAAGGGAGAGAAAGTTATGTAAAGAGGTAAAAGAATATTGACAAGTTAATTAAATATTTAGTAATACATTAAATAGATATTTCATTAATGAGAACTGAAGCTAAGGGATGAGATTGGGGTGTTCAGAAGCTTTCTTTCATTGTAGTAGTATAATACTGCCCTAGGACTGAACAGTGGCCTTGGCTTCAAACCTTGGAGATATTATCAGGTAGAGACATCACAACCACTTTCCCAGGGTGTTCTCATCTTGCCACCAGCTACCAAAGGACTGTCTTGGGGATCTCTGGTGACCTTGCACAGACTTGTGGTCTTTCGATTGGGCTCAATGCCCCACAGGTAGGCATGCTGGGAGCACGGTGGCTACTTTTGGGGTGCTGGCAGAGGTTCCACTCCCACAGGGGATCAGTAGGACTGGCTGTGCCAATGCCATGTGCTGCTACTGTGATGGAAAACAGCCCAAAGCCAATTAATTTGAAAAGATAAATGTTTTTCATGCCAGCTTTACCATAGATCATTCTGATGTTGATCACAAGCACTGCAAGGCTGAAGATAGTCGCAGCTCCCAAGGGGCTTTCTCTCTACATTGGTGACAGAGGAGGAACATACACCAGAGTGCTTTCTAACATGTCATAGTGCCAGGGAAGTTCACCCTTTAAACTTATGTCTCCCTACTGAACATCATGTAAACTCAAACATGCTGCAGGTATTTGGGTGCCATCTGTGAACAGAACCTGACTATTCTGAGATTAGACCAAAGTGACAGATCTGTGGCTCAACCCTGCTCCCTGTGAAGTACTTCAAAGGCTGAGTTGCAAGCAGGCACTCTCCTCCCTGTTCTCAACAGACTCACGCTTGGATCCATGTCTTCTCCTGCAGTAGGCATGCCCTCTCCAAAGAGATGCCAGTTTGAGAAGAAGGGTTGAGGAATGACTCTAGTTTCTCTTTCTTTTCTTGTGTAGAGAGTACAATTCTGAGAAATGTGAATTTAAGTCCCTTAGACTATGAAGCATCATACCAGGCTTCTCAGTTAATTAACTACTCCCTTGGCTGTTAGGCAGAGGGAGACATTTCAGCCATGGAGTTTTTTGGCTCACACATAAGTGCAGATGCTTGACTTCCTAATCCAAAAATAATTTGCTCCTTATTCTTGATGGAGAACATGAAGAAAGATTGAAAAGACTGCTTAGAGAAATCAGTGGAGCAACAGGGCACAGCTACTGATATAGGTCACCAGGGGAGAAGTTGCAGTAGTCAACAGAGGTCCAAAGTCATAGGTGATAGAGAGCATGGATGAAGTAAAGTGGACAGACACTATGCACAGCTCATAAGAAAGAATCAACAAAATTTCACAATGCTGTTTACTTTATTCATTTAAAAATCTGCTTTCGTGCTAGGTCAGTCAGTCTTTGCCAAATCTCTGCTCCCGATGGGTCTGTCTGCTGATTGGGCCAGTTCATTGTTCATTCAGATATGTGGGTTACCCAGAGGCAGTGGGGAGATCTGGAAATTGTCCTTTTTGCACGTAAATAAGAAATATAAAAGCTGATGTTGATTAGTTCACATTCTGACTGCACATTTTTATACCCAGCTTGATGTGTTGAATGTTCTCAGCATGATTCATCCAGAAAAACAATAAGTTAACATACAAGGGCATGTTGAAGCAAGCAGAAACATTTCAGGGAAACACAGATTTAGCCAGAGGATTTAAATATCAGCATAGAGAAAAGTATCTGACTTTGTCTGGATGGAAAATACTTTAACAGTCTAGGATTTTCCAAAGGATAAAAAGGGAGTTAGGCACCAAAATATCATCAAAATTTTTCAAAGCTCTCTTTAAAATCCTGTCCTGAAATATGATTGTCAGACTAGACTAACGGACCAGATCCAAACATGCATTACTGAGTGCAACCTCAGTCATGGAAAAACAGGGAAGGAAAATACCTCAAGAAGTCACCTGGCTGATCTCCCTGCCCTAGATAGGATCATCTATAACCATCATTTGTGACAGATGTTTGCCTAACATGTTTGCCCTGAAGTCAAAAACTTCAATCTTTCATTATCCTCACTGTTAGAAATCTTCTCCTTATTGTTTAACCACTTTCTTTCTTCCACTAGTACAAGACCAGATCTTCCTATTAAATAAAATATGGGCTTTAAAAAAATATTATTTCTGTCCTTTTTACAGCTCAGTTCTGTTTTCTGCATGCTTGAGGATTATCCCTGCATTGCCCAAAGTTTTCTCTTCTAAAAGCTGAACAATGTAACTTGATTAGCTCTTACCTCCTTGGTCATATCTGAGACCTCTAATTACTCTCAATGGTCCTCCTTGCACTCCTTCCAAGTGCCCCACATCTTCTTGAATGGCAATGCCAGAACACTCCAGCTGAGGCTTTTCCAATGTTGAAAATAGCAGGAAGATTACTGTGTATATCAAGCAGGCTGCATTCTTTCTCGTTCATTTTGGTATTCAGCATTGTGCCTCATCCCTTACACAAGAGTATCACTTTGTTGACTTATTCAACTCCCTGGAGAAAACCTTTCCCAAATTACAGAGTTCCCTCCCTCCTTTTTGTGTACCACTTATCCCAGATGTCTGCCTCATAAAGCATTCTTTGATAGGATCTCTTACTCCAGATCCTAACTAGCAAATTCTAGTTGACTACTTCAAGCAGACTTAGGTCCTATAGTGCTTCCTCACCTGTCAGTGTGATGCTGTAGAACAAAAGAGTTAGCTAGTTGTTGTGGTTTAGATTTTCTTGTTGAATTGCTCCATGCCACCATGAGGCTTTGAGGGGGAGGGCAGCACATGCCAATAGCGGTGCATGCCTGCTGCAATATCGGGCACGGAGGGGCAGGGACAGGCAGTGGAGGAGACGGGACTGCAAGAACAGGGGGTGGGATCGCTGAAGGGAGACCCTGCAAGAACTGAGGGGAATAAGAAAGCCCAGCAGTTCTGCTTTCTCTCTCTCTGGCTGTGGACCTGCTGCATGGACTCCCCCTGCTCCCTGCCACGTGGCTGGGTGGTCTCCAGTCTCTTCAGGGGAGAGGGTGGAGAGGCAGACCATTTTCTCCCTGTACACCTGAGGTTACTGTGTTCTGCTGCTTTGTTTGTTCTGGTTTGTTCTCAGTTTTTAGTAAAAACTATTATTCATTTCTATGCTTTACTTGACTGTCTCATAATTCCAAATGCTCATAATTTGGAGGGAGTGGTTTCTATTTCATCGAAAGTCCCACCTCCTGGTGCACATTATCTATGAACTAAGACACTAATATAGAAACAAACTTCTATATTTCCTTCCAGCCTATGCAATTTGTTTTAAAGAAACCCAAACCAAAACATTAGAGCATAGCAATGACCTTAAACGGACAACATAAAACATCAGTCAATCTCTGTTGTTCATTATAAGCACAGCTGGCTTGTAAGGTTTCAGAAAAGATGAAGGCAACTGCTTGGAACACCAGCATGATGCTACACACATTGTAGTTATTAATTGGCAAACCTGATTATCAGTTTTAGATGCAGAAAACTGGTCAACCTGTTACAATGCAATGAGCACTATTACGTATTCAAGTTTCAGTTACCAGAACATCTGAGTTTCTGTACATATTTTCTAGCATATATAGACATATATATGTGTTCTATGTTCTAAAGGCAATGCATTCCCAAAGCCCACTCTCAAAAAACATAAAGGTTATAAATTAAGGCACTCAGAAGCTATAAACTGTAAGAATTCTGTGTGGAAAGACTGAAGAAGGTGTCCTTGTGCTCATACATAATCCAAGAAATCACCCATGGGGGCATTTTCTGCAGAATCTCAGTACATTTCTTGGTGGAGATTTCTGGAGCTATTGATTTTTTTTTTTTTTTTTTGTTATTCTATTTTTACACTGCACAAAAATATAAAGAGTGAGAATTTATACTGCCAAAATCTGCCTTGCTGGATGTCATTCTAGCAAGTGACCTCAACTGTTGTGATGGACTTCAGCAACAGCATGGAGACTCATGAACCCTTTTTTTCCCAGTGTACATATTCCCTCCCTGTGAGGGACAGCCCTGTGCCTCTGCTCAATGCTATATCTGAGGAAATGCCTATAGCAACATTCTCCAGGCCAGGTTAGATAAGATGAGAGGTTTTGTCCCCATGAATCTATGACTTCACTCTGATCTTGTCTTTCCTTGAAAGATATGCCTAAAATCTAAATTCACTTATTTGCATCCTCCAGCAGACTGCAAATAGAAAACTGGAGAGTTGGGTTTTTTTCCTAAATATGACCTCTAATTGAAAAAAAAAAAATTATTTTCTAGTGCTCAGATTATTGTCTAGTGTTCATCTGGGAAGGAATTACACAGGATCTCAAAAACAGTTAATTCGAAGGGCATGTTGCAGTTAGACGTTCTGGTTCCTTTGTATCCAAGTTTTACAGCCATACTGTGTATTAGGAACATCAAGAACCACTTATGTTACCCAGTGAGCTATATTTTGCTTAATTCAAGCAATTTTTTGTTATTGACTCCAAGAGTAAATCGCAAGCACATTACAGTGTTTAATTAACAGACATGAGTTGCAGAACAGGAATTCTGCAAGCATCATCAAGTAGCACACAAGTCTTTTAAATGGATGTCCCTGTTCTCCTTCCTTTGCTTGTTTAAAGAGCATTGTGGAAGCTCTCTGGTCAAAGCACCCAGAAGCAATACATCAATAGAGGAAGGTGATCCATAGATAGGGCAGCCATAGTATGGAAGTGTTCCAGCTAAAACACCAGTGATGAATTTACACCCAGAGAGACTTCTCTCTGAGAAAGTACACAGAGAAGAATATTTAGCAAGAAGTTTGATGGTCAGTGAGGATAAATGCAGCACAAACATATGTTATTTTTTGTTGGAAGAATGAAACAATATCAAGATTCAACCTTCCAATAGTGGAATAAATCTGTTCATTTACCCAACTGCATGTAATACACCAGGCACATCTTTTAGCATCCCAAAAGGGCAAAGTCTAAACCCCATCTTAACATATAGAAGAAATGAAACTGCAAAGTGCCTGTGTGGTCATTTTCACTTGCACTCTAATCCCAAGGCAGACCTTAGCCTGTAGCTGAGCAGAACAAGCACATCTACCCCAAAGGTCATACGCAACCCTGACAGCATTTAAAATATTGGTTTACTTGAAAGAGAAGCTCTTTTCCAGGTCATAAACCAAATAAAACCTTGTAAACTCAGCATACATGTGTTCTGGGGGGAGAAGACAACTGAAACCACTTGTAACTGTACAGATAAATCTAGAAAATACTTAAAAATATATTGCGCTGGGAAAAATATCTAAATGTTTAGAGAAGTTGGTAACCACAATGAAGGGTGCCATTGAGAAACCAGAACAGAATACAACAGAGTGCATTTGGCTCTTCTAATAATAAACATAACATTCCTAATCACCTTCTTCAGAGTACAGCTAAACATTTAAAACCACACCACCAAAAGATAATAAAATTTTATATTCTGATGGGTCCTACCCAGCAGACTGTATTCTTGCTTCATCTCCACCTCATCCATTGTCACACCAATTTTCTTACTTGTTATCAGCTCCTTTTGCACGTTTGCAACTTTTATTTTAAGCACTGTATTTTTAAAATCACTCAGCAGCTCACATTCAGATAACCGCTCAGATTCCCTAAAGGGTTTTTTTCCCATTAGATAACTCAGTGAAACAGCCAGTTGTGAAGTGCTTAACACCACAAAACTTCTTCTGAAATATCGTTTGGGGAAATTCCATTCAAAAACCCTGGACCTAACCAGCCTTCTTAAAGAAGAGGCAATTCCAATGTTTCTTCTCTCCTCCTTTGTATGTAGCTGGAGAGGAGCATGATGAATACCAAGGGCTGGCTCTACATGTCGGTCTTTCTCATCAACAAAAGCAGAGTAGAATGGCTGTTAAACTCAGGAGAAGATGAAACACAAAGCTCTGCTGTCCAATAGGCTGGTGGTCTGCCCGCAAAGCAACTAATTCCTACAGTATTTATGTGTTACAAAATGAACACTTTTTGCTTTCAGTGTGCAGTTATAAACAATGCCATGTGTAGAGCAAACATGCAGGAAATTCTGATCGATGGCTGGCAAAGACTCATTGTGGTCTCGTTAGTGAGGTCCACAAAACCAGCGAAAACGAGTCAGACAGAGAACCTGCTGTATTTTCAGTGTTCAATCCCATGATTTTCCACGAAAGTCAGGGAGCAGACTCTGCAGATGAGGTCTCTGGAGATCAGTCAGAAATGCTTCCTGCCTCTTCCCCAAACTCCTTGTGTGATCTTGCCTAAGCGAGTTTATTCTTCCCTATTGCGACCCTCTGTCTAGCTGTAAAACACACCCTAAGTCTCTCTTGGAAAAACAAAAGTATGGCACTTAGGTAGGATTAATCAGCAACACAGATTCAAAATAGGGGGTGATTAGTTAGGGTTAGACCTGTTATTTTTCATAACAGGTCTTGATGGTTGCAATGGATCTCCAGCTGAGCACAAATCAACTGTGCAATTGGTTATGAAAAAAGCAAACACCTCACTGGAATGTTGACAGGAGTGGAGGCTACAGACACCCCACAGTCCTTCACCTGCTGGTGGGACACTAACTGGAGGACAGCATCCCACTTTGGGTGCACATCACGGAAGGCAAACCACTGGGAAGGTGAGAAAGACAAGAGAGGAAGACCAGAGGCCTGGAATGGCAGAGATATAGAAAGAGCTTGATTTAATTGCTGTTATCTAGCCAGGAAGAGAAATTAGACTGAGGAAGAGAGGTCTGAAATAACAGCATTCAAGCCTGCTGCAAGACAGAGCAAATAATCTCTTTTCCAGATTTTGTGGTGGCTTGGGAAAGAAACAGAGAGCTTAAATTGCAATGGGAGAAATTTATATAAAACATGATGGAAATAAATTCTCTAACAGGAAGGGCAGTAAAGCACTAGATTAAATTGCCCTGGGAAAGTGTGGAGTGCTCATCCTTGGGGGCCTTCAAGAATGAGTTGGACAAACATCTTCCAGGAATAACACGGGGATAGTTAATCTTACCTTGGGATAGCACAGTAAACTCTGATCTGTTGAAATCCATTCAGCCTGTGGTTCTGTAATAACATCTGAGCAGATGCTGTGTGTTTGTACAGCACCTTGCCCAACAGAGCCCTTTTCTTTTTTCCCAAAAGACAAACACCTAGTTTTATGATCACTGTATTTCAAACCTCAGAATTTAATGCCATGTACATGCTATCCAGACTATAACTTCAATTTGAATAAAACACCTAGTGAACTAGACAGTTATGAGCAACGTTTTATTTTTCAATGCCACATTCCCAAAATCAATTCACACAACCTGCACTGATAGTGGGAATAGAGCACTACTGCTTTGCAGATATGGACTTCTTCTCTCCAGTGCTGTAAAAAGGAGAAACAAAAAATAAATATAAACCATTAATCTATTCTGCTTCTTAAAAAATGGGGGAAAAAAACAAGACCCAAGACTTCATATTTGAGTATCTTTCTGCCTTAACCGCAATGAATTTGAAAATGGTAGGACTAAAACCCTGAATTATTTTGATCATTGCCTCATGTGAGATTTATAAAGGAAAGGGAAGCTGTTCATTCCTAGTATTTCAGCTGCTACATAGTCATCTTATACATGCAGGTGACACTCATCAGAACAGGTCACTTCACAAATTACTGCCAAAAATTATCCTCTCTGTTCAGGTTGTTAATGATGTATTTGCTCTCTTTCCAGCCTAATCACATGTGCATGTAGAGGCACAACCCTAATTGAAGCAAGAATGACTCAGTAAAAGAGAAGAGTAATTGTGTCACTAATGGGAAAATTAAACGGCTGTGCTACTTCCCCCTCACAGACATTACTGGTAGTTTCTGTTTACTTCAGTACTTCCTTATTAAATTGACACCAAAGCCCCAGTAGACAGTAACAAAATTTAACCACTGTTTCATTTGTTGTAGCCTCAGATAAACCCTTATGCTTAGCAGCAAAGGATGGTACTCACTTCAATTCCTATCCTTTAGGATTCCATACCACATGTCAATGTTTACAAATGAATTAAAAATATCAGAGCTCCCCTCTACTTCTGTATAAATCTGATTAAGGGGAGTTGAATCCCATCAGATTTCAAAAATTGACATACCACACAGACTTCCTAAAGTAATTTGACACAGTCATCCATCACTGGATGAAGAACAATAAGCAAATAATGTGCTAGCTACATAATTATTTTCCAGATATTAAGTTGGTCTACATATATTTAGGTACATTCCTACATCATGCAGAAAATCTTACAAATTATCTCTTTTTTCATTAACATTGATATGTTTGGTATCTTTAAGATTGGCTCCTAAATACGTTACTAGTTCAGCTTTCATTAAGAAAAATATTGGTTTTGCGGTGCTAGAGGATGTAAAGGAGCCCCTATCAAGCAACATCTCATGTCATATTGAGTACAGCATTACCGTGAGAAATGTTAAGAAAATGCTTGTCCACCAAGCCAATAAGGAGCCCTTTAATAATACTGAGAAGAATGAAGTATGAAAGCTATCTAATGCACAAAACTAAACAGAAATTTTAGGTAATACTAAGAGGCAAGAACAGGTCAGGTGTATTGGGTCTGGCTGACATGGAGCTCATTTCCCCATAGCAGCGCTCACAGTGCTGTGTTTTGCATGGGTAGCCAGAAAAGTGCTGAAGCACAGCTGTGTTTTGGCTTTTTTCCCCCTCTTTGCTTGTGTACTCACAATCTTTTGTTTTAGCTTTAGGAAAGTGCCTTATCTCAGCCTATGAGTTGTTTTCCATCTTATTTTCTCTCCCCTGTCCAGCTGAGAAGGGGTAATGATAGGCCAGCTTGGTGGGCATGTGGCATCCAGCCAAGGTCAACCCATCACATTAGGTAAGTTAAATATTTTTAACTCAGGCTAGGATAAACAAAAAACTGAGGAAGATTTGGGAAGTCTCAGAGCTCCCTCAAAATTGTTCACCTACAAAGGTATAGTAACATAACAAAAAACTGCAGAAGAGTGAAAAGGGTGATTATTCTTACAGACAAGTGAAAAACACAGCAGCTGGAAATTTGCAGACCTGACAGCATACTTTGTTTAAAAAAAAAAACAAACAAAAGTGGCACATATAATTAAATAATCTATTTGTAAGCACTGAAAAGTGCTCCATAAGTGGCAGCCAGTGTGGGCCTATTCTATGTGCAAATAATGTATAACTATTCAGTTTCCACCTATGATACAGTAGCAGGACTTGTAGATAGGCAGAAGAGAATAATCACATAGTTTTACTTTAGTAAAGCTTTTTATATTTTCTTATAGTCACACCAACCAACCTCATTCTACATTAAAAAGTAATAGATCGGTTACAAAACTGGTAGGAAAAATAGATTATTTATCAATGTTTAATGTAAATGGAAGCTAGGATTCTGCCATGGATTGCCATGGGATTTTTACTATGACTTTATGACCAGAAGTAGGGATCCAAGTTTTGAGAGTGAAAGAATGAGGTCATTAATTGATGAATGACATGAAGATAAGGAGGGGTGACTGAGAAGGTGGAAGGCCAACTGTAAAGAAGAGGATGTTCTTCCATAAGGATAAGTGCAAAGTGCTGTGAGTGCACAGGAATAACCAGCCTTGCAAATACCAACTGGGGAACTAGAGGCTAGAAAGAGGGATGCAGTAATATTGTCAGTCCAAGTCAGTCCAGGTCAACCCCTGGACTAGGTGAATGTCTACACTGAAATGTATAACAGCTACAGTCTCTTGGGCTGGGGTGAGAAGCATCACTTCCACAAGACTCACATCTTCAAAGCTCAGTACCTAAATTTAGGGCACTGCGTTTCAGGAGAGCGATAAAGCTGGATAAAAGTTGGATGAAAATCAGGATGTAACTTGGACTGCTTAGCCTGCAGATGAGAGTGCAGGGAGTAAGTAGAATACTAAGTAGAAGGATGTTGCAGAAAGAAAAGGAAATCCGTTCTCAAGATATGTGACGAATAAAAGTAATGGGGATTACATTTCATCCCAGGAGACTCAAGGGTTAGGAAAACTAAGAAAAAAAAATCTTGTTTTTGTCATAGTACAAGTCAAGAATGCATCAGACTACAGTGCATTCATTCTTGCAGGTATCTAAGAATAAGCAGGAAAACATCTGTGAGTACTCATAAAAAAAGGCTGTCTGGCCTTGCTTTGGGAAAGAAATTACAGCATCTGTCCAGGTCCACTTTAGCCCTATGCTTCTTTGGCATTCAACACTTAAACAAACAAACAAACAAACAAAAAGTCCAAAACAATATAAGACAAGAACTCAGAATGTCCAGTTGTATAAATCTCAAGTTAGGGGTGATGTAATTCACTCAGAGTTAGTTACCTTGTATAGTACAGGACTAGGTACTACAAGGAAAGAAAAAGGAAGAAACAAAATTGTGCTGGTTTTGGCTGGGGTAGAGTTGTTTTTCTTCACAGTGGCTGGTATGAGGCTGTGTTTTGGATTTGTGCTGAACACAGTGTTGATAATATAGAGATGTTTTTGTTATTGCTGAGCAGGGCTAAGACAGAGCCAAAGCCTTTTCTGCTTTTCATATTGCCAGGCTGGCAAAGACTTTGGGAGTCCATGGGAGGTTGGGAGGAGACACAGCCAGGACAGGTGACCCAAACTGACCAAAGGGATATTCCACATCATGGCATCATGCTCGGTATATAAAGTGGGGGGAAGAAGGAGGAAGAGGGGGTCGTTTGGAGGGATGTTTTTTGTCTTTCTGAATAATCGTTACATGTGATGGGGCCCTGCTCTCCTGGAGAGGGCTGAACACCTGTCTGCACTTGGGAAATGGCAAATTAATTCCTTGCTTTGTTTGGGTGCACAGCTTTTGCTTTCCCTGTTGAACTGTCTTCAACCCAACCCACAAGTGTTCTAGCTTTTATGCTTCCAATTGTCTCCCTGATCCTGCTGGTGTGGAAGGGAACGAAGCTGCATTGCTGGCTGGGGCTAAACCACAACAAAAATCCAGTAAGACATTTCTCTGCAGGGCAGTCACATTTTTCAGTTACAAGGGTAAGGCACCACAAAAAGCCTACAGAAGAATAAAGAGCCTGCACATAAGCCTCCTGGAGTCCTGGCGAACACCCAAACATCTGTGTTACCCTTTGAATATGCCCTAACTCAATTCTCCACCAAAATTATTTTCTAAAGAGACAGGCTGGACTTGCCTTGACTCCACTGACATATTTTAGTGGCTGACTATAAACCAGAGGGGTTCACTAAGAGGCAATGTAAACCCTTTCTGTGACTCATGAGCTAAACCAGTTATCACTGGGGAGCAAGCAGAAGGCAATAGTGATCACCTTCAGCCACCTTTTAGGACAAACACAGCTGGAAAAGATGTTTGAAGGTGCCTTTCCCTCCAGCTATGGAGTATTCACCAACAGGGGCATTACTGCATTCCTGAGGTCTTAACACTGAGAACAGTGGCCGGGAAATGAGCTTCCACCCAGACCACAAGCAACATAAGCAAAGATATCTGACTTCTTCAAGCACACTGGCTTGGGAAAAAGGAAAGAAAAAAGGGGAAATAAAAATTAGGAAAAAAAGAAACCCACCAATACAAACAAGGCAGGAATGAAATCCTGAATGACAGGAAAGGAGTCACAAGGAGAGAGCAGGACAGACAAAAACAGCAACCCAAGGAAGGTATGACAGCAAGGTAACACAGAGTGGAAAGTCAACAGGAAGACAAACTGTGTTTTTGCTGAAGCTGTTAATTCACTCTTCTCATCTCTTACCCAAGTAATCCATCACAACATAAACTAAATAGAGGTCAGAGCACAGCTGCCTGCCACTGTAAATGAGCCTTCTGCACACAGAGCACTGCTCTGCCAAGCTGGCATCCTCAGAGGGAAAAACCTCAGCTGCAAAAATAAACAGATCAGGTACCACAACCCTCCTCCCTACATTTTTTCCCAAAGAATGTGTGCTACTAAGTTTTAACCCCTTCTTGGTTGTTGACTCAGTTGGTTAGAGCATGGTGCTCTAATCGCTGGCGTTATAATGCCAAGGCTGTGGGTTCAATCCCCATTCAGGCCAATCACTTCAGAGCTGGATTTGATGACCTTTGTGGGTCCCTTCCAACTCAGAATAATGTGTGAACTAAGCTCAATATTTTCATTTTGCTTAAAGCACAGACAACCAGTAGCAACCTGAAGCACTGAAATGGTAAGTGTATTTTAATGAATGGCACAAAAGTTTACTGAGGGCCAAATCTGGGCTCAAATTTTACTCACTTTTCCTCCATATCAGAGAGGGCATGAGGCAAACGCCAGCTCCCACTGCGAAATACCCATGGACCTAAAATGAACTCAGTATCATAAAATCCCCACATTTTTCAGTGCCTCCTGCAGTCTTCTTATAATACTTTGCAGTTATAGCTTCATGTCCTTTGCTCCAACCCTTGCTTTAGAGATAAAGTGATCAGCAAATTTTCTGTGGTGTGTGGGGCTCTGGGAAACATGGGGAAAGAGTTTGATGGATTACACAAACCTAACATATTGTTCAGTGGTTCACAGACTCAGGTGATCAGATGCTGGGATCTACCAGGTGTGCCAATTTGATGCTTGTGGCAATTAGTGCTACTACTTTCTTGGGTAAACAACTAGCATTCAGAATGTGATGAATAAACTTTGGTCTGTGACTTAAAATAATTCTCAAACTTTTTCCTTTTTATAAGAAAAGGTGGATCATATCTAGATCCTATTTTGTACAAACTGGTAATGTTCTTTTTTTAATTTAAAATTATTTAAACTTTAGGGTAGGTTTTAGGGATGTTTAGGCAACAGCCTGCATAAAACTTAAATGCTGAATCCAAATGAACTGCAGGCCTTCTGTCAAAACAGACTAAATCAGTGCACAAACATCTATTCTAAACTTTGACAGCATCACATTAAAAAGATATGGAATATGATATGATTTAAAGAAGGAAAAAAGTCACAAAGGAAAAAGTAAAATAAGGCTTCTGTTAGCTGTGAGTATGACTCAGACTGCTCTCTAGCAATACTATTTTATGGCACAAGTTAAACACAGTCCCAAATGTAAATGTAGTATGTAAATTAGCAATATGGTGGATACCTTCATAGTGACATTCAAATGTAAATTCTGAAGAAACACAGAGATTGGCAAAAACAATACAGACTACCTTCCCAAACAGAACATTTGTGGTGTTCTTCCTTTAACCCAGGAAATGCTACAGAGCAGGTAAATTGCAGTTTCTCAATTTGCATGAGGCTGTACAGTTGCCTACTTCAGAGGGTGCTGTGTAAAGCACTACTTTAGGGACCTACACAAGAAGTTTCAAAGCTGCAATACCATGGAAATTAAAAAGAAAGACAGAGAAAACCCCAGTGAGATCAAAATTACTAAACTTCTAGGAGCTGGGTATTATTAAAAGCATGAAAATCTGACTTCATTTAAGTCAGGGGTAATATAACAGATACCATGGTATCTAATCCCATCTGTAATTAGGAGGTTACTTTTCTTACCTCTGAGAATACTGGAACAGATTGTTAACAAAGAGCATGTTGGATCCAAATAAACTTGCAAACCCCAGCAACTTTACTGAGATTAACCCAGCATCAGGCCTTTCCTGTTATATCACACAGCTGGCTTTGGCCAGTCTCAGTTCCATGGGCTTAGTCAGAAATAGGCTTTTTCTGCTGTGCTTTTGTTTGCTTTGCTTCTCCTGCAGGTGATCAGAGTATCGTTGTAACTGCTTGCATTAGGGTTTAAAAACATCACCTGCAGGTGGGCTTAGTAATCACATTCTGCTCAGTGTTTATTAAAGCTATAATTGCTTTCATTTCCCAAAATACACACTGCACGCACTATCTACTGTATAAAATAAGAAATAAATACAATCATAAACCTTTAAAGGCAGGGAAAACTCTGCTTAGTCTTTGGTTCTCCACATGACAGTTATAGGAGCAAAAAACTCACTATTGCAGGGACTTGCATCACTGAATAATTTTAAGTACTTTAAATATCCTTTGCCAGTACTTTACAAATAGATGTAGCATTTGGGATGCTCAAAAAGCTACATTTATATAAATGCTCTATTCATTTAATTAAATATTGACCTTAGGTGGGAACAAGTATCAAAATACAAACTTGCCACATTTAGGGAAAACACTCAGTATTTTTCTCGGTTAGACCTTACTATGTTATTCTTTCTAGTACATGGATTGAAGAACTTCAGGGGCCAACACCTCCTTCTGCATGTTGGTATAAATTCTACTGATTGCTAAAATCTGGCCAGAGCTCTGTAGTGCCTGCAGTCCATCTCCCTCTGTCTGAGTGACCCTGCATCCCAAATAGCCTCCTTTTTGCAGCAGCAGCCCTCCTGTCAGAGATGTTATCTGGTTTACAGAAGAATGCCAAATGCCTTGAGTGCATGTAGACCTCCACTCCCACAAAATCCTATGCTGATTAGAGTGAACATGTCATGCTGTACAGTCTGTGGAAGCAGGAGCCAGATGCCTTACAATGGCCAGAACTTGACAGTGTTACAGGGTCATTGTGAGATCATCTTGTACCATGGCTAACCAAACTGGCTCACATGGGAGTTACCACATAGCATGTGAAGAAAAGGTCTTATGAATTGCATGGCTGAGCAGGAATTAGCTGGAAAGCCAAATGCATGTGAACATATCTCTTCAAATTAGAAAATTAGTCTATTCATAGCAATCATTTGTCCCACTTTGCAAACGCAGCAGAAGTCTTGAGCCTGCAGTAGCAGTTACCACCTGCAGCTACCACCAAGTGAGAAAGGACGTGTGAAAAACTGACACACAGCTATACATGTGTTCCTATGTCCTGAAAAGCTGGGGTAGAATGTGTCCACCATCATGCCCAAGAGGGAAACAAGTATTCATGGCTTTGTCTTCAGGAGAAGGTATGTGTGCCATAGTTTCAGAACTTAGAATCACAGAATCATCAATGTTGGAAAAGACCTCCAAGATCATTAAGTGCAACTGTTAACTTCTTCCCCAAGACAAAATCAAATCAAATCATCACTTGTTTGATTACCATTCTTTTTCTAGCTTCCCTGTTCAAAGTGAATATTAACTAAACTATAATAGCTTTACCTTTAAACAGATTTTGCAGATTATTTAAATCACTGGGCCCCTCACAGGCTAACATTAGAGATAATGTAGATATCACCCTCTTAGAAACTGGAGGTAAAGAGAAAGAAAGATGTTACTGAGAGCCAAGAATTTCTACATATCTTTTAAATAAAAAGTGTTTTAGACTCATAAGAGTTTTGAACAAGTAGAGTCACACAACCTCTTGGCTTACACAACAACCCCTCTAGAGAATTGCTCATATGGTGTGTGCGTGTGTGTGGGCATGTGAATATAGTGGAGTACAAAGGCAGTTACAAGTTAAGGAAATGATGAGAAGTGATGAATACAGTGATATATAAGCTAAATGGCATATTTGGAAACCACTCAAACCAGGCACATTCATTAAACATGACTCCACTGTGCAATAAAAACACTGAAGCCTCCATCCAGTGATTTAGAAACTGATAATTGTAAATTTCTCAGTAGGTTCACTGTACACTCTTCAAAGCATGGTGTGGCTATGGTCAGTAAATACCTGCAATTTACAGAACAGCCACTCTCAACTCAGGGTGAGCTGTGAAGGGAAAGGAGAGCATTGGTGTCACCAGATGAACAAGCAAGCAGTTGCCTTCATTTTTTTTCAGGTGTTACTGTACTATTGAGCAAGCCTTTATATCCAGATGGCACGGAGGAGTTGCCATAGGTTTTTTGCTGCTGAGAAGTCATTTTTCATGGAAAGCCTTACCCACCAGCTGTTGGAGAGGGCTGGGGGTCATGCTCTGGACTCCACTTCCTCTTCAGCTCAGCTGGGGATGAACCATCCCCAAGCTCCTGCTTGTGGTGCAGCCAGCTCCCCAGCTTGTCATGCAGCCAGCTTCCCAGCTTGTCTGGAGCTGCCATTTATATTCTTAATTGCAGCTGGCTTCCCAAGTACCTTGAAAATTACTCAGAATTAAATTAAACTATAAAGCTTGGATAAAGCATTATTTAACTTGCCAAATTAGTTCACAGAATCACAGAATATGCTCAGCTGGAAGGAACCCATCTGGATTCTTGATCCCAGCTCCTGGCCCTTCACAGGACATCCCAAGAGTCACACTATGTGCCTGAGAGCATTGTCCAAATGCTTCTTGAACTCTGTCAGGCTTGTGCTGTGACCGCTGCCCTGGGGAGCCTCTTCAGTGCCCAACCACCCTCTGGGGGAAAAACTTTTTCCTGATATATAACCTAAACCTCCCACAGTTCAGCTTCGTGCTGTTTCCTTGAGTCCTGTGACTGGTCATGAGAATGAAGAGATTGGTACTTGCCCCTGGGCTTTCCCTCATGAGGCTGTTGAAGACGACAATGAGGTCTGTCCTCAGTCTCCTCTTCTCCAGGCTGAACAAACCAAGTGACCTCAGCCACTCCTCATAAGGCTTCCCCTCCAGAACCTTCACCACTGTTCTAATGAATCAACTAAATTCCTTGCTAGTGCAAATTCTTGAAGGGCCAAGAACTGCTGTTTCCCAAAATAGACTTAAGCAAAATTGGAACTGATTGTGGTTTTTGGAAATGAACACTGCAGGCGAGGCAATGACATCATTATTCTAAAAATGCAGCTAACCAAGGCCTTTTCTCCCAGGTGGAATACCAATGTTTGGTTTGGAATCAATTTCACAAAGTACTTGTGAACACAGACCATGTATTGATGCCAATGCATATCACAAATTCATCTGTGTGTGGCATTAGAAGAGCAGAGTATAATTTTACACAAAAGGTGTCTACATCTGGTACTGTTCATGTGCTCTTTCCCCCTTTCCCATTCAAAATAAAAATAGCAACATAGGGAAAAGTTGGGAAGCTTTCAAGAATTGCTGTGAATTACACGAGAAGGAAAGTTTTAGTAAGTCTGGAGATTTGCTATGGACATCTGCACACTGATTCCAGCAAATCTTTCCTGGTGGCAAAGCAATTTGCTCACAAGTCCAATAAAATGACTGAGAGCCTGCTTTGTTTTTAGGAACAGACTTATGGCCCCTTTTGTACCTGAGGAGGACAACACCACCTAGGGACAGCTTGTAGATGTCCTCTGAGGGGTGTTAAGATCCCTGTGCTTCCCAATATTCCTTGTAAGGAAGGAACTGCTTTAGGACACATAGTGCAGAGAACTGGAGGGCCATCTATCCCTTTCCCAGTGGAGGTCTACGCTTGCCCAGCTGTCTGGGCACAACTGCAAAGAGCACCAGACTGACTATTTATCAACTTCTTGAAGAGAAAGACCATCATAAGAAAGAAACGTTAGTATTCATTTCTTGACAGTTTGCAAAAATTGTCCTCTCTGGAAGAGTGTAAAGGGAAATAATTACAAATAAGACAAACATAAACAGTCACTTGCCTTGATATATTCATGTGCACAGACACCTAGAAAGTATCAGCTGTGTTTTAGCCAAACTATTAATACAGACTTTTCTATGGCTTTTACAGAAGGAGAACACTTCCTTGCCTCTAAATAAAATGTATTACTTCTGCGTGTATTTCCTTCAAACGACTAGCCTTTTTCTGAAGCCCACTAATTGACAACAACATTCCAGATCTGGGCCCAGCAGTGGTAAAAAAAGCAGGGGATCTCTTGATCCAACATTAAAGCAAACCAAATGTATATCAGTATTTTCCCCAGAACACTGTATTATTCTATGTAGTTCTATAATGCCCTTTTCTTCAACTACTTTTAGTTGGTAAGGTCATGTAGCTTAAATAATTTGACTGAATTTTCAAATAATGTTTCCTAATGTCATAAATGCTTCCCTTGAATGCAAAGGCTCCCCACCCTTCCCTGGCACACTGGCATTGCTACTCAGTGGGGCTTGTTACAATTTCCTGAGCACTTTTTCACGGATAGAAATTTATGGATTGCCCCACAGTGGAGTACTCAAAAGTAAAACCCAGAAAGTTTGTGTTCCAATAGCTCTTAACAGAAACAAAGCTGGTATGTGTTTTATACTAGCAAATACAATACTGCAAAAGCAAAAGATGAGGTACCTTCTACTGCAGCCTTATTTTCTTCAGTCAAGTTATTCTCAACTTACACAATACCAGGTGGCCAATAAAAAATTTGCCCCAACAAGAATTAAGCTCCTTTGAACTTTCTGTTTTCAAAGTTAGCTAAGAAAAGATACTTCCTTAAAAATGGCTTGAAGCCCTACAGTACCTGGCGCTGGCTTGGCACAAGCCAAACATCAGCTCTGTCTTCCATTTCAGGTGTATGCCTAGGAGTGATGGTACTTCACCTAACCAACAATTCTGCTGGTCCCCACCACTGGAGAACTCGCCAGAACCAATCCTCACACTGACCACAGGGCTTGGGGCAGTCCAGTCCAGGAGCTGAGCTTTGCAGGGGTGCTCAACAGAAGCTGCCCATTTATGTAGTTTGCTGTTAACAGGGGGAAAAAAAGGATGGGAAAAAACCAATGAGCGAGCCAAGTAATATTACCATGAATATGACAATAGAAAAAAAATATCCATAACATATCTTATATGCAACCTGTCTTCCTTTATTCATTCTGCTGAAGGGCGGTAGATACTTACTATTTACAGCACAGATTTTCAGAAACTTACATTTGACCTATGCAGTCATTAAAAATGACTGATCAGCACCATTTTTATTTGTATGGAGGGACAGGTTTTAGCTAAAATTTGCTGACTTCAAGGACCTGCTTATAAGCATATATTAAGAATGTGACCTGATGTTTATTTGTTTTCCAGACCATAAATGCACTACTGTCTCCCTTTGCTTTAATGCACATATTTCCATGTTTCCCACAGATCTACTCCTTTTTTTTCAGGTTTTCGTAAACCAAAAATGCCTCTGACTTCCAAACATCTCTGGACTTAACCGAGTTTCTTCCCGTTACTTCACTTTCTCTTTTGCACATACATCAGCTAAGGTAAAACAACAAAGACAATCAAAACAGGGAGTTTTGCTCATAGGTTATTAAATGACCATTGTTCTTTTCCTTTGATTTTGAAGTTCTCCAAATAGTAATGAAGTTGGCTTAAGTCTGGACATTACACAGTCAGAAATACAGATGTGAAAGCTGGAACAGAGGATACAGATGAAGTGGTAAGCATGATGGTATGCCAAATAAACAGACATGTTTGCATAATACCATGGCAGACTCCTGAAAGACAAAACTACACAACGTGTCAGAGCAAACAGATGGTTACACAGCATGTGAGAATGCATTTCTTTTGCACAAATTCACCTGAAGGAATATGAAATAGTGAACTCATAGTTAAAGAACAGATGACATATGAAAAAATAAACAATGAACAAGAAAACATGATTAGCCAGCTTAATTTATTTCACTGGGCCTGCTAATTTTTGTTACCTAAATTTATGATAAAATCAATTTTTCCTGTAGGTGAGAGAGTCTTGAATGCATTGTATGGGCCTGCTGATGTTGTGGCAAGCTTTTGGCTGCACTTGCCAACATGCTCTCAAAGCACTTGAGCAATTCTTACAGAATTGGCTCAGTTTGAAGGAAGAGCACATCCAAAGAAAAGGTGGTATGATTTTAAATGTTAAAATATGGTTTATTAATATTTTAAGTGTTAAAACCAAAGTTTTAAGGTCCTCTACAATATTTGATACCCCAGTTCCTATGTTTCTCTTCTTTTGTTTATGCAAGCTGACAAACTGGAGTAACTGTATTTTAGTGATGGGTGCAGTAAGCCCATAAAGATAGATTGGGGACTTTAGGGTGAGAGAGAGAAATGTACAGGCAGATGTTAATGAAAGAAAGCAAATGGGCTTAAAGACCTCAGGTGAGGATGAATTCTTGTCATCACTGAAGATTACGAGTGTTTAATCAATTACTTCAGCAGGATCAGTATGGAAATTGTGGTTAAAGTGCACTTGGATCTTGTGCAACAAATTTTATGTGAATGTTAAGTATCATTAGTCCATATGCAGTTAATGAACAGTAATTTCCTGAAATTGCCTTTGTACTTGAAATTCAATATCAAATTGCTGAGATTATCAAATTATAAACCTTGTTCCCATCAAAATTAGATACATCATCTTCCTAATAATCACTTGAAAAATTCACACAGTAGCATAACTGAGTAGAAAGCTGGCTAGAAATAATGAATTTTGTGATAAAAACAAATAAGATAATTTGTGTCTTCCTCATTAGAATTTTGATGATCATTCCAGAAAAAAAAAAAAAAAAGCTTTGATTGAGTAGTTATGTCTTTAAATGTTTACCACAAGATCAATGACATTAAGGTAACATGATTAATTCATATATATGTGTGTGTGTGTGTGTGTGGTTCAGGAATGGAAGAGAAAATAATGTAAAATATATGAAAATATGGACCAAAATACCACGAAATGTTAAAATATTTTCTTTAGACTATTGTGTATTCACGAAGTCTCATGAAGTCTGCCTGAATCCCAATTCTGCATTTTTGTGCCAAGCGTCTCCATGGACCACACTTTCCATTTGGGTAGGATTTCTGTGACACAAACTGGGTTGAGTGACCACAGTGTGGCATGAAAGATGTGGCTCTTCCAGTGAACCCAGGCCCTGCAGCAGGAGTGAGTCAAGGCACCGGGAAGGTATCATAACAACAGAGGTCAATACAAAATAACATGAAGCAGATCTAAAAGGGAAAGGATTGGCTTAGATTTACAAACTGTTTTCAAAGCTCACCTGGCAAAAAGTAAGTGCTTTCTTCCCAGCTGCAATTTCTTTTCCAGTAGCAAATCCAGAACTTCAGCAAAATAATTTTAAAAACACTTCGTTTCGCTTCCCACCATATGACAGAGCAATACCCAGGAGCTCCCACAAAAGGGCCTCATTTTCCCACTTGAAAATTCATGTGCCTGACATGAAGCTGTCAGCTGCTGTTGGAGTGGGTGAGCAGAGCCATCTCAGTGTTTAGACAACAGGCAGCAGCAGAAGAGGGAGGGATGTGGTGATGTTTATTCAGCCAGTGGCACTTTTCTCTAAGAGGTTCCAGTCTGGCAAGAAGCCACAGCCAGTCAAACCCCAGACAACATATATTGTCCGAAGGTTCAGAAACGGAAAAATGTTTTGGCTTTTTCTTTTGGTTCCCCCACCCCCCGCTCCCCCGCGATGTTCTTCACTTGCAGAACATAAACATATGGTGGGTTTCAGCTGATCCTGCCACTGCTGATTTACTGTGCTCAGAACACCCAGCTGGCAAATATTGTAGTGAAGCCTTGTGTTTGGTGTTGTGACCAAATTCAAACATTGCTAATGTCACTCTGCCATCCAAAAGTATATCCAACGTCTAATTTGGCTGATATATTCTTCCCTGTGTACTTCGTGCACACTTCTTCTGTCAACTGCTATTTTGGTGAGAGTGGCTGCTTTCCAGGAACAGAGAAACTGATTTCTGGATGCAACTAATAGAGAAAACAAGGTGAAAAATCTAACTGAATTCACAGTTTATCTGACACTATTGTTAGAAACGTAGAGAGGACGTGGTACAAAACAGCACTATTAGTTGCCTTGCTTTTAGAGAAATATCTCCAAAGAGTTAATTATGGACCCAGAAAAAGAACTAACAAAAAAATCCCAAACAAAACATGTGGAAGGCATCAAGCCTAAATTTCCAACATTAGCAACACTAACAGACCTTTTCTATAGCCAGGCACAACCCCTGTAATTCTACAGATTAGACTGAGCCCCTGGGAAGTATGTGTCTGCAGCTGCTGTGCAGATGTGTGGATAGAATACGAAGCAGATTCTTCCAGATTACACTGGATGATTCTGAGGCTAATAAAATTACCACCAATCCAGTGTTAACTGACAACTTTCCTTATATAAAAGTCATATATTTCATCATATAGCAAAACACATTCCCACCTGAAAAGTACCCTCCCATGGATGGGCAACAAATTTAATTCTCACTTCAGACTGATTCCCATCTTGTAATATTAATTTAATGTTAAAGATCTTTCTTTGGCAATGAGGGAAGTTGTCCTCTGTGCTTACTTGGGAGCAAGAGCTCTTCCTCAGGAAGCTGGTGTTTGTCAGTACAGACAAACACACATACACTCCTGCAAGTATTTATCCCATGTTTAAACACAAACTTAGTTTCTGTTTGTGGAAGATGAAGGAATAGTCCCAGACAACCTGCATGGTTGGCTGATTGTCAAGACTAGCTAAGAACCAAGTCACAACCACGGCTCTAAGAGCTAAAGGACCTGACTGGTGCAAGCATAGCTCTGGCATGGAGCCCCTCAGATCCTACAAACACCTTTAACAATATGGTTTTTAGAGTCATATGAGCATGACCAACCTTTTGTACATGTCACAAATGTTCAGGTTCTGAATTAACCTTCCATGACCTTTACAGAAACCCTAATTGATAGGAACAGGAACAGCAAAGCAAACACTTCAAAATACTGCTCCTTTATGAGAATTCATGGGTAGATTGAAAATTCCTCTGCATTTGGGGAGCAAGAATCAAAACCAGACAACATGATGATGGATATATAGGGTGGGCAGGAAGAGACAAAAGACAGAACAACCAGAAAGAAAAGGGATGGCAACGACTGAAAAATGAAGGAAAAGGGATGAAGGTTGGGAGGGAATGTCACTGGTGGGATGAGTTCACAGGCAGGTGGCAGGGGCAAGAGATCTTTTATCCATTGGTAAACAGAAGGAAATGGGCAGGTCAAAAAGGAAGCAGAGGTATCTGACAGGAATTACTTTAGCAAGCATTTTCCCTTCCCTCTCTTGCCTTTCTGCAGAATCGAAATTTATTTTAATAAAAAATTTATTTAATATGCTCTTCTTGGAACCTGATCAAAGTTGTGGCTCCTTAGTCAATATATTTCTTAAAGTCCCCAAATGTGCTTAAAATATTCGCCATTTGCCATAACTCAAATGTCCTACAATCCCTTCAAGCTCAGTTAGGATAAACAACAACGTGCCAATGTTTGGCTGATGAAAACCTCCAGAAACATACCAAGAACCTAAAAGGGAAACACTGTAATTTTGCAGATGGCACTCCTCCCTTTGAATTACTGTTCTGTTAGCATCCCACCATGCCATTAGGAGACACCACTCCGACCAGGGGTCTAGCAATAGTTGCCTTAGGGCCTGTTTACAATGCAGTCTATTTGCTAAGGCATCACCACACCAACATAACTATGCCCTTTCTGCTACCCAAACTACAACAAATCTCTAAAACTTTACATTACACACCACAAAAGTCCCAGAGACCCCTTCAGTCTTCCATGGAAGTGAAAAGTTTAATAGGAGCACCCTTGCCCAGTATAGACATTGCTAATGTCAGGCTCATAGAGTCATTGGATCACTAAGGCTGGAAAAGACCTCCAAGATCACAAAGTCCAACCTTCAACATCTTCCTACACAATTTCCTCAGAGTGTGGGGCATTTTTGTCCACTTCCAGGCCAGAACCACTTACGCGGACTAATGTATCAGCTGCAATTTTCCACTCTCAGAGACTGGTGCCTGAAAAGACTCACATGTAACACCCCGGTCTTAAAGCTCTTTTCCAGATAAATATGTGATCATGTTTTTAAGGCTCTCTTCCTCTAGCAGTTTAAAACATTACAGGCTCTGACACCTACCCCATGGGAAATGTACTCATGGCTGATGCCCAACACAACATTCAGGGCAGCGTCACAAGAGATGAACCCAATCCAAGCCCCTACCTGGGAGATGATCTCCAACACAAGGCCATTTCTGTGCATCTTCCCCTGGAAATGCAGGTCAGGATGAACCTCCTGTCATGTCTGTTGGCACACACTGAAGAAAGAGACACGGGTTTGGCTGCTGGTCCCACTTTCAGCCCTTGGTGACCACTATCACTAGGAGGACTCAGGCATCAACATGATACCAGAACATGAGGAGAAGCTGCTACTTCTTCGTGTTCCTTTCAAGTAGTGAAGAGACGAATCTACAGCTTCACTTGTTGGCTTTTGCCACTGACTCTTTCTTTATACATGAATAACTAGGAGGCTAAAAGAAACAGGGAATTGGTAATAAGATATAAACCAGTTTTTTAGCCAGTGCATGTGCTTCTGATCAGCCTTGCTGGGACTGTTGCTGCAGAACAAGGCTGCTTTTTTTTTTTATTTATTACTGGTAACATGGAGGCAGCTAATGGCCCCAGGCAAAAGTCAGGACCACACTGATTCAAGTGCTGCTCTGTAAAATCCTAAGTAAAAATGTTTGCCCTCAAAAGTTTGTATGGGAGACAGGCAGTGGAAGGAAGGAAACTATATCTCTGTTTGCTATGGCAACTGAAGCACCAGGATGTTTGTGCAGGGTCACAAGGGTAGGAAGTCTGTACCAAAGCCAGAATCAGAATCTAAACCTCCATCTTCTGGTCTTCTGCATGCAATCATAACACCAGTTCAACAGGTCCTTCCTTCCTCTCAAATATTTTCTGACTTTTAGCTAACGGTTTGAACCCAACAACAACAGCATAAAAAAATAAGCCTTAAATAGTCATATGGAGAAAGAAATTCCACCAGCAATTGGCAGTCCAAAATTCCAACTACCCCTGCAGATCAGGAGAGAGAAGTTGTTCCACCAGCTACTGCAGTCAGGCACAACTCAGCTCTGTTTACAAGGCTCAACACTGTGTGTTCCAGAAAGCATCTTCCTGAGCCAAGTTTGAAATCAATCCATGAGGAAGAACAGCAAAGCTTGTTTTCCTGTTGTAGGTCTGAACACAGGGCCAGGTGATGCAAATTCAGACTACCACTGATGGCAGGAGGAGCTGGACATATCTCAGGATACAGTTCATTATTTTCACTGAAGAGCCCTAACTAAGGTCTTCAGAAATACTTTTTTCTTTCCTGGAGTGCCATGACAGTCTCATTCATCAGGGGAAAGGTTTGCAGATACAGCACTGTCATAGCTAATGCCTGTTGGCTGAGGCTGAGCTTGTGCAGAACAGGTTGCCAGTTCACAGAACAAGAAATCTGATAAAGGACATACATACGGTGAAATACCATTTCTTTTCTGAAACAAAGTTATTAATGCACTCGCAACTTTGTTGCTGCTGGTCTGGGAACCCAGATGCTTTAACAAAACGGCCTTTCAGAGGCCTTTAGAAGTTTCTGGAGTGCTCTGCTCTCTCACTGCTTCAGCTGGGATCCTTGGGCCAGCCCAGGCCAAGAGCATCTCAGCTCTTGTGCCCTGGACATCCCTGCAGATGCAGGTTCTTCAGCCTGGGGAGGGTCACCATTCAGAGGGACCTGGTGACAGAGAAGCCAGCCAGGTAAAGAGAAGGAGGCCAGAGCCCACTAAAAACCTGTCTGGCAGGTGGTATTTCACTGCAGTTGTACTGCTGGTTAAAAAAATCTTTATTTCTTCCACACTCCATCTTATTCCAGCAAGTTACCAAACAGGCAACAGTCCACACTCTTGTTTTCTCAACAGTGGTTGGGAATGAGTCAAATGACAAAAGGTCTGATTTGTTGGCCTGCCCAGTAGTACAGCTTCCAAAGATCCTCAAAAAGATGCATGAGAGGAATGTGGATTCACTGATTCTCCTGGAGGCATTTTGGAATTTTTACAGTGAGTCAAGAAATCAAAATTTTGATTATTAAAATGTGGCAGAAAGATTTACAGGAGCAAACAAACTGCATTGTATGAAACATCATACAGAGCTTCCAGCTAGACACTCAGATGAAACAGGGGATAACATAGTAAAAAAATCAAAACTAATAGAAGTTAAAATAGTGGAGTACTCTTTGAACCTGCAAGATGTTACCTGCAAGGGAAAGAAAAGGGTGTTTGCAAACAAAAGGACACATTTCTATATTATTCTCCAGTCTTTCCTAACACACCAGGTTAGGAAGTTTCACATAAGCCTTTAAAATGCCTTTTCTGTAGCTAATTTTGACATGCCTTTTCCATTAACCTAAGTGGGAAATGCTAGCAAATTAAAACAGTCCCCTCAGGCTATCACGGGGAATATTCCTGCTGCTTCCACCGCTGCCTCAACTCCATCCACCACAAAAGCTGTAGGGAGAGAACTGGAGTAAAAAGAGTGTCAGTGATCTTTTGCACACTACAAGCACCTAAATCAGAATACGCAAAAGGGCCTGCTGCTCAAGGCTAGAGAGCCCAGGGGTGAAACATTGTTATTCAGAGGCTGATTTATCACATGTACTTCCAGCACAGAGACCTGGAGGTTAGCAAGCCTTGGAAATACAAGAGATTTTATGGAGCAAAGCAATGGGCAGCAGGAAAGGTACCCAGGCAGTATTTGCTGCATCCCCTTAGCACGTAAGATTAGGGCCATATCTGGCTGTACTGTGTGTGCTCACACAGTTCTGTGCTACTCATGACTTGGATATAAAAAGTGAGACTTTTTGACACCCCAGTCGAAATTTTCACCAATATTTAACCAGTTTGCACACAGCAACTGTTGAAATAATTATTATGAGTCACAGGTTGATATCCCCACCAGCACAAACAGTGCCACTGAAGCAACTGTCTCACTTGTGCTGTAAGGCACCGATATCCAACATGAGAATGCAAAGGAAACTGCTCCTAAACATCAAGGGTTAAAACAGAAGAAAAGAAACACATGATTTTTCAGTAACTATGAGACTCTTTTCAATTATAACTACTTCTCATAACAGTAATAACTTAAGTGACTTATTTAAAATTGTTAATATTGTTATTAAAACAAATGTTCAAGAATTTACTATAGTAATAGTAAAAATTTCATTCATTGAGCTATATTAAAAAAATTGAACATAAAAAAATATTACACTTCATCTTTTCACAGCAGCAGAACTACTATTAGAACTGAGAAAAGTCTTTTTAAAGGGTGAACTTTTGTGGCTATTTGTTTCCAAGCTAGAAAAAACAGCTGAACAACTACAGATATAGGACATGATCTAACTTGGAGTAAGCATAAAATCATAGAATGAATCATGGAATCGCCTGGGTTGGAAGGGACCTTAAAGACCATCTAGTTCCAACCCCCCCTGCTGTGTACAGGGACATCTTCCACTGGACCAGGTTGCTCAGAGTTCCACCCAACTTGGCCTTGAATAACTCCAGGTATGGGGCATCCACAGCTTCTCTGGGCAATCTGTTCCAGTGTCTTACCACCCTCACAGTAAAGAATTTTTTCCTAATATTCAATCTAAAGCTACTCTTTTTCAGTTTGAAGCCATTCCCTCTTGTCTTGTCATGACATGCTCTTGTAAAAAGTCTCTCTCCATCTTTCTTGTGGGCTTCCTTCAGGTACTGGAAGGCCACAATTAAGTCACACCTAAGCCTTCTGTTTTACAGGCTGAAATAACCCAATTCTCTCACCCTTTCAGTTAAGCCAGGGATCCCTAAAAATGGGGACTTCACCTGAAAAATATGGGAGATTAGGTTTTTATCCCATGTCCCTGATATTAATTTGTCACCCCATATTCCTTGCCAGCAAACAATTACCAGCCAGTCCTAGAAGGCTGACAGAAGTGAAGGGAACTTCATGCCTAGCAAAGATTAGCAAAGTCTATTTTTTCCTGTTTACATTGGGCATGAGCTTTACATAATTATCCCCCGAGTTAGGATTAACTGGCCAATTATCCTGGCAAACAATGGGACATTGATGACAGCTGCACAAAGGCATCTCAGAGCAGCTCCCCCAGCAGCGCCACTGCAGCAGAGCCCTGCCGAAACGTCTCAGTCCTGGCTGCCGTCCCAGCACCATCGGCTCTCCAACAAGGGCTGCACAGTCACAGGGGGAGCAGCAAGGGAAACAGTTTTCCTAACCTGTCAGCGTTTAAGAACTCAAATATTTTTCCTTACCAAAACAGGAGTTGAAAATCTGGAGGTAAAAGCATCCACAGACTGAGTGTACGCAGCAGAACAGGTTGGCTTTTGAAATGTTTCAATTAGGTTTTGACCTCCTTCATCCAAGTGAAAGCAGCATTTCAACGCTGGAATGGAAAAAAGAGAAAGTGTAAAAATGGTAATGTCAAAGGGCCTTTTTCTTTCTTAAACCCAAACCCCTATAAGCAACAGCCACAGCTAGCTGAATCTTTCTTGGCAACAATTCCAGTTCAGTGAATTGACTCCTTTTGTCCAAAAAATTCTGACCAGCAACAGTCATACAGTTGTCTTACAGTCTGTTCATGCAAGACAAAGGAATAACACAGCAGTGTCACTGCCATGACTATTTCTGGCAGAAGGGACTCTGCTCAGGCCTGGCATGGCAGGCATCAGGATCTCCAGTGGCATTGCTACATCTCTTGCCACGCCAGACCTAAACAAAGCCTGAGCCACCGTAGTTGATCACTCTGACTACCAAGCTGAATATTAGACAAACCCCTAGAGTTACCCAACACAATTTACAGAAACTAAACAAGTCATTCCAAGTTTCCACACTGGATTTTGCACTATTTCAGACACACCTGAAGACTGCTCTGAAGTACACTGGTGTCAGATGGTCCCTTGTTAACCCACGATTTCCAGGACACCAGAAGTTGACTCAAGTCATAATCTGGCTAACTATATCTAGCCCTAATGTTTTCTCTCTTGTGCAAAGTAAAGGGAAATTTCTCTTATTTTCTGAACACAAATCAAAAGATGATTGTGTCTATAGAACACTTTTAAAATAGCTACTATCTGAAGTACTTAAAACCCCAAATCTTTATACAGAGATTCAATGCCTACAGCAAAATTGATCTTTAAAATCCCCAATATTCAAGTATTTCAAACATTCTATCTCTATAGCAATATCTACAACTAGGAGGAAGGAAATGAGATCTGAAAATACCTATTGATTATCCAAATTCCAGATAGGAATAGGCAGACCCATCAGATCAATGAGTGGCTCCAAGGTTGGTGTAAATGAAAAAAAAAAAGTGTTTTTTGACCACTGCATGTTCTATTCACACCTGGCTTACTGACACCTGATGGGATGCACCTATCTCAGAGGGGAAAAGAGTTTTAGTGCAGAAACTGATGGGGCTCATTGACAGAGCTTTAAAGTAGCTTGGAAGGGGGAAAGGGACAAAACCAGGCTCATCAATGGTGAGTAAAGGGATGGTGTGCTAATGGGATCCCTTGATCTGCCTCATGAGGTATTGGCTACAATGCACCACACCTAAAATGCTTCTGCACCAATGCATGCAGCATGAGGAACAAACAAGAGGAGCTCAGAGCTTTGGCCCAGTCCCAGAGATTTGACGTCACTGGCATAAGTGAAACCTGGTGGGATGAGTCCTATGACTGGAGTGCTCTGTTGGATGGTTACAGGCTCTTCAGGAGGGACAGGCAGGGTAAAAGAGGTGGAGGGGTGACCCTGTATGTAACAAAAGGCTTAGAATGTATGGAGCTCACAGCTGGCAATGGCACAGCTGAAAGCCTCTGAGTAAGAATCAAGGGGCAAACAATTAATGTGGATGTCATCGTGGCAGTCTACTTTAGACCTCCCTGCCAGGACGATGACACCAATGAATTATTCGTTGAGGAACTAAGGGACAATTCCCTTGTCCTTACGAGGGACTTCAACTTGCCAGAAATCCACTGGGAGCACCACACAGCTGGTACAATCCAGGCCAGAAGATTCCTAAAAAACCTGGATGACAACTTTATGGAACAGGTCTGAAGGGAGACAACTCGAAAAGGTGCCCTCCTTGATCTGCTGCTTGTCAACAGAGTTGTTTTTATTCCCCACACTTCATCCTGGAGACCTGTAGCCACAGGCTGCTGTGTAGTCTTCTTCTTACCCTCTGCAAATATAACTAAAGAATTAAAAGTTC
Organism: Acropternis orthonyx; assembly: GCA_035583155.1. Lineage (NCBI taxonomy): Eukaryota > Metazoa > Chordata > Aves > Passeriformes > Rhinocryptidae > Acropternis > Acropternis orthonyx. The sequence goes on along the minus strand of JAWWEU010000158.1, from coordinate 40,746 downwards.
CCTTCACCTTAAGGAAACTAGTTCCATAGGCACATATTCTTCCAAAAATTGAAGAAAGCTGTGAGAAGATAGGATGATATTTGTCTTTTTGGTGGAATTTTCTAAAGGTGAAGAGGAATCATGAGGAGTTTTGGAAAAAATCATTTGGGATCTGTTCAAGTTAGCAAAATACACTGGAGAAAACAAGAGAAAGGGTCTTAGCACTTTCACACTATTAAGAGGGAAGCAAGCAGGGGATAAATGATTTTTAATAAATACAATGCTACTTTTACCTCCCTGTTCTCTCTGGAGACTGGTACATTCTTTTTAGTTTTAACTGACAATAAATAATAGGTTTCCTGCCACTAACACCAAGGTTCCTCTCTCCCATCCCAGCCTACCTGGGTCTGTCCAAGAGATCTGACCATCCATACACAACAGCTTGTTGGCTGCAGAGCCCCTGCAGAGGAATGATAAAAGCACACACAAAAGTATTTCTTCTGCTCTCTTCCTGAACTTCTAAAACTCTAGTTGACCCAGAGTGAAATCCATTTTAATGGGGCCTTGGTTAAATCAGTCAAATGAGTCCTTGTTGAGCTAAGCAACACTGTACAGCAATAAAAATTAAAAATTTAAAAAAAAAATTATTTGTTTTGAGAGTCTTAAACAGCAAGGAAATAGTAGTGTTCCCAGTTTTAATCCTTAATTCACTGTAAAGCTACCCAGCATTACTCAAAATCTGTCCACTACATAGTGGTGCATTTTGGTTTATGGCAATGATCCACCAGTGCCACAGCAGGTGAGCTCCTGTTATTCCACTACACTGTTCAACACATGCTTCTGATTTTCACTCAGGAATGGTGTAACCACAAGTCCAGCAAGCAACAGGCAGAACTGAGACCTGGTAGGGAGCACATCAAAGTTGGTTTTAATGCAAAAAGAAAGTAAGAATATGTCTCTGTATTCCACCAGAACATCAACTTTTGTCTCTCATTCAGTCTGATGCTGCAAAGAGAGAAGTCAGAGCTACTGCAGTAGATGTGTTACATTATTTCTGTTGTGCTCTTCTCTGGAGCAGAAGTGTATTATGTTCAATTGTACTCTAGCAGTTTTAAGACTAGTGCATAGAAAAAATATGGAAGATGTGAGATGTCTTAGAGAACTTGCGAGTATTGGAAACCTTAATCTTCACACATCCAAACTCCTGCAAGTATGATAAATCCACCTCACCAAAACAGTACATTCTGTATTCAAGTTTTAATTTGAATTAGAGTAACAGTGACAAAAGAGGTGAATTTTTTTTTTTTGGGGGGGGAACAAACCCAAATCTCAGCTTGTGTGTATTTAAACAAAATCAGTTACACCAAAAGAATCAAAGTAAGTTAAGAACACACCTTTACTGTAGCGTGAGCAACAAGTGCTCTAGGAAGTGTAGGAGACAGTGGAGAGATCCTTCCTAAAGTTATATTCTCTAGTTTCTCAGAAAGTATTTCAGTCTTTCATCGATCTTTGAGTGCATCCCTGTGAGATACAAACCAAAACAAACCAAGCGTGTTAGGGCTGCAGCATCAAACTCGTGTTGAGTGGTTTATTTGCAGAGACTGTAAAGCTTAACTAAACCCTGCCACATCCACCAGGCTTTCAGGCCTCCACAGTTCCTTGTTCTCTCCATTCATGTGTGTATAACACCATAACACTATGACTTCCAAGACCTCAGCACACATTGCCTCACATGTCTCTTGCCTTCTAATATTTCTACCACATCAGCAGCCAGAGTCTCTACCAATTCACAGCTACACAACCCACACTTCTTTAATTCTGGCATTTAATTCTGTTTTCAAAAGCATTTTTAGGAATGAGTCTGAGACAAACAAATTTTCTCAAGTATTAAGCAGTTTCTGGTTTTGAAAATCTTACCACATCGTTTAGACAGCCAGTCTATGAGCCCCTAGGAAAATTTTCAGTACTGTGACAACAGAAGAGGCACACTCCTTTGAGTACCACTAGTACATCATTTAAAAAGCCACATACATTTAGAAATTAAGTCCTTGGAATTTTTACTCTACCCCCAGGCACTTTTAAACAAAGGGTGCCTACATTTGCTGTACAGAGGTTAGGAAAAATTTCTTACACTGTAAAACCACAGAAACAAGAAAAACACCGGTTTGAATGATGAGCCACAGCTGGGGATCATCTTCACCAGAAGGGAATCCCTCTTCCACTCCTTGTATTATTTATCAGACTAATTACTGGCCTTTCCTGCTACAAGAGCACTGTTTCTCCCCTTTTGGTTTTGTTTGCCTCTGAATTTTGAGTAGTTTAGCAACAGTTGGTCTAAGTAAGAAAGTTGCTAAGGGCTATTATGACCCTAAGCACCTCTATTTAATTTGTGCCTCTTCAACCCAACAACTCACACCAAACTTTGCTCTTTCCATTACCCTTAACTTAGATGCACTATATTTAAACAGTCCCAGTCCATAGAACAAGATGCTTGTCTCCTTTCAACAGCTCCAGTCTAAAAGCGACCACTGTCCTCAGTCTTTGTGAACTTTACAACTCATTGGATTTTTCTTGAAATATGTCTGTTCTTAAAAGCCAAACCCATGACAAAATAACTGAAACCAAATGCCATGTGATCAGGGCCAACCATAACACATGAGAGCCCTAAAATAACGGGAGAGATGCTGCGGCAATGCCTGACCTTTTGAACTGTGCATATGGGTTGAAGCAAAACAGCCCATAATCACAACTTAAATGGTGCATACTACTGGTTTATTTGTAGCTCAGAAGGACCCAGTTTACAGAGCCATGGTTTTAAAGCTCCATGGACTTGCCTCGGATGCCAGAAATTACTTCACTTTTGGAACAAGCTTAAACCAGGTCACAGTTGAACTTTACTAGCTTATATGGTCAAAATCAGTTCAGCAGGCAGTTTCAATGGCTGCGGACATTCTCTCTTCCTCCTACCATGTTCCCATCTCAAAAAGAAAAGTAACCAATGGATTTTGTGTTCTAAACATCTTGAAATACAGTTATTCAGGCTGACCTGAAACTAGGAGCTCAAAAACTTTTATTTGAAATATACTGGCAACATAACTTGAAAAAGGTTTTTATAGAGATGTTACAAGCCTGTACCCAGATTCTACACCTACATCTGTATTGAGACCTGCACCCAGCCATTAATTCAAGTAATAATGTCTATCAGTTACACTCAGATCACTCCTGTAGAAACAGCGCTTGTAATTCTAGTAACCTAATATGCAGATCATGTCACTGCTGACAAAGAGACCAGAGCCCTTGTATAGATCCATATGCAGAGCATTATGCCACCAGGATGCTGACAAGAAATAGTAATCTTTATGAAGATAAAGGAAGAAGCCACAATATGTCAATAAACAGTAGCTTCAGGCAACAAAACTACAGCAGTGTTGGGTAACAGCCCTCTGGATAACTATCCAAGTTACATACACAGTCAGCCAGGATGTTCAGTAGCTGTTACTGCTACAAGCTGAGCTAAATCTCTGTGCAGACTGTTAACATAAATGCTACCCTCAATCCAACCTAAATACTTGAAGTGGCCAGACTCAAAATCAAACTGCAGACACCTGCACTCCTAAAAAAGTTTGTTTGGGCTTGCTCAGGAATCAATAGAGGTGTTTCCTGGGAAAGATTTTCAAGATGTGCAACCGTGACACCAGGAAAGCAAAAAGCAGAGGAGGAAAATCCTGATCCCGTTCTAGCTGAAAGTCCTTCTAATGTAAGCATCAACACAGACAGGATTTTCTTTATAAACAGACATTTACTTCATTAAAAAGTTTCACAGGAATAAAGAGAAAAGCATTACAAGAACTACAGAAGTTAGTTTTATCTCTCATTCCTTCTAGATCTGGAGTACGGACATCCCTGCATGCTCATCCTTACAGGACTCTTGCAGCAGAAGCTACCAAAGATGCTGGCAGAGATGGGCAAATCAACAGGTAAAAAATACCAAAACTGTGCAATTTGCCATTCTCTACTGGATAGGTAGTTATCCGAAACAGGTACTTTTCTGAAAGAGTTTTGACAATAAAAGAGAGACGTGGCAGCCAGACCACAGAGTAAAGAACAGTAAAATGACTGTTAATGCATGAGGAATTCAAACATAAAAACGGAAACCCTTTTCATACACAGCTAGGATAGAATGGCCAGAGGATGTACTGTTACAACAGTTGATTTTGGCACAGGATCATACTTCACTGAACTACTTCCTTCAGGTGAACTCCTGCCAGAAATACTGCTGGCCAGAACCCAAACTTTCATCTGACCAGACTCACTGAGCACCAGCAGAGACCATTTAAACTGCAATGGAGAGAAGGGGATTAAAAATATAAACCACCACTTCCTCCAGGCTTCACAAAACAGGCATGCCTTCTTTATAGGACCTTATTTAAAATCCATGGAAGTCAGTAAACTGGATGTTTCTAAAACTGCTAACTGGGATACTTCTGTGCATTGGTTTGGGGTTTTACTATCATCCATCCAGAACACTGATTTCTTTCTTCTCTGTTGGTTACAACTATAAGAGAGGAGATGAACACATGGAGCCAACAGTGACTCAAACAAGGCACAGGACTGACCCCAGATGATGAGAGTTGGTACCAATATACTGTTCCACCATCCTGTACTCTATCTTCTGTTGGCAGCATTCATAATGCTCTCATTAAAACACTGAAAAACATTATTTTGTAGAAATGTGACTCTCTGGGGAGGTGGGGGGAAGAACAGTTGATGCAGTGTCTTTCTTCTAAAGTCTTCTAAAGTATTAAATTATGATGAAAAATCCAATCATTTAGTATCAGGTCATAAATCTCTTAGTTTTGACATCTACTCAGTCCTATGACATGAAGGATGATCCTGATCTTTCAAAAACACAACTTTTCGTGTACCTCCTCTTCTACCCCATGAAGCCACCAAGCTATTCCCAAACATTTCTACAAAGAGGAAGAGGAAACTGAACCAACACCAACATCCTCAGCTTCAAAAAATTATGTAGCTCCCTTGTGTTGTACCATTTGCTTCCTTTTGAGTCCAGATGAGGTACAAAACATAACATCATGCATAAGCTCTGCTTAGCCCTAGTTCAGGTTTAATTCAGAGCTTGAGCAAAGGGGTCTTACTTCAGAGGACTGAATTTTAGAATCATCAAGGTTGGAAAAGTCCTTTAGGATCATCAATCCAACTATCAACTCAGCACTACCACTGTAACTCCTAAACCACTAAAACAGATCACCCAGGAAGTTTTATCTATGCAAGATTTTAAATGCTGTCATTTCTAATTTCAGCAAGATATTTTAGCTCTACTGTACACTGTGCCTTCTTTCTAAAAACACTCTGAGTTTCTCATCTTAAAAACTGTTCTGGCTTCAGACACAGAAAGAGGATGTTTGGAAAACTTTTCCTCTGTTCATGATACTTCCATAAATGCTAGAGGGCAACAAATAATAGCACTTTTCTTCATAATAATTCTGATTATATCAATATTTTATGAATTAAAAATTAACAATAATGCAGATCAGAGTCACATAATGACTATTAGCAAGCAAAATATGACACCTTTAGACACAGAGTCAACTAGGTTGGAAAATGCTTCTAAAATCATCAAGTCCAACCTTTGACCCAACATCAGCTTATCTACCAGACCCTGGCATGAAGTGCCACATCCAGTCTCCTCTTAAACACCTACAGGGACAGTGACTCCACCAGATCCCTGGGCAGGCAAATTTCTTGCTCTGTAAAGAACTTCCTAATGTCTAACCTAAACCTTCCCTTGTGCAGCTTAAGACTGTGCCCTCTTGTTCTACTGTGAGTTGCCTGGTAGTGATGTCCCATCCTGGACAGGATCGCTCAGGGAAGGAATACCACTCAGGTTTAGCCTGGTCAAGAAACACTTATTGAAAATTGTCAGAGTTATGCTTTTTCCTAATAGACACAGCAGAGCAGAAATGCACAATATTGTTTCAGCATTTGGCTTTGCTAACTGGATTTGAAGACAACATTTGTGATTACAAAAACTTGGAATAATTGGCTCATACGCTCAACAATAGGTCAGTCCTCCCCCTTTACAACTGACTTTCTCTTGGCTTCCTAAATGTGTTTGGTTTATGTGCACTGCTAGAGCTGCCTGGTTGCTCAGGCCCAAATCACCCTACATGAGGCTTTTTCTACTGGTAGCATCTTAATTACAATCATAAAATGGTTTGGATTGGAAGAGACCTTAAGACCACCTACATCCAACCTCACTGCCATGGGTAAGGACTCCTTGCACTAGACCAGCTTGTTCAAAGCCCCATCCAGACTGACCTTGAGCACCTCCAGTGGCGGGGCATCCACAGCTTCTCTGGCCAATGTGTTCCAGGGCCTCACCCCCCCTCACAGGAAAGGATTTTTTCCCTAATATCAAGTTTATATTTACCCTCTTTCAGTTTAAAGTCATTCTTCCTTGTCCTATCACTATACGCCCTTGTAAAAAGTCTGTAGGAAAAATTGGCTTGCCATGGAGGCCAAGCAGGAACCTGCAATGCAGAGCATCTGGTTCCCCTGAAATGCCAAATGTCAGAGGAGACTCCTGAAGTCTTTTGTATGAATTTCTCTTTTGCTGAGGCACTTGGATCCCAGCTATGCTGCATGTTAAGTCTTCCTACAGACATCAGACATGAAATGTGCTGACAGCATAGATGTCAAAGACAGTATACCTTCCTTTCACTCTGACAATTAATCTTTCTAGTAATAACAAGTCCTTTTTATGGATTTTTGCACCTAGTTCTTGACAACAACTAGGAAACAGAGTGAAAAATGCACAAAGGCAAGCCACAAGAAATGCTGTGGGCTGGGAACATCCCAGCAATTTGGAGAGCACAATAAAGGGTTGCCTGTTTGTAGCTTCCTCTTGCTTGTTCTATCAAGCAAACATGCACCCAAAGAACAGTTTTAAAAGTTTCCATTAGCTTGGGTTTCCTGAGCTTTGCAACCTTGAACTCTTCCAGGAAGAGACAGGATATATGTACATATACAAGGTATGCATGCATATACAGGGGTAGCAGTGCTAGCAGGGGATGCTGCAGAGCATCAGCTAATCCTAAAATGCTGAAGGGTGTCAAGAGTCTCCTGTCCTCTGTTTCCTAAACGTGTGTGCCAGAGGTTAGACACCCAACTCTACAGTGTTGTTTTCATTCTTAGAGCTAGGGGACATCATTCCAAGTGATGCCAAGACAAGATGACGATTTACAATTTAAAAACAGGAGGAACAATTAATACCTGTGTTTATGTGTTTGATTTTTTTACAAGCTGAAGGCAGAATATTTGTAGTCTAATGACAGATGTAAAAATTGAGGCATGGAATTTGACACATAATCTTCACCACATAGATTTTACACATAGAATATAAGTTCTTGTGTTTCACATGTATATCAGATGTGTGAGAGACACCTTGGAAGATACAGCCAAATCCTTTGCCAGATATTGAACTGCTCTCCTCAGCTGCTTTTAATTTTTGGAACCTCTTTAAAATGTGCAGATTAGCCCTTTTGTAAATACTTTAGCCAGTCATAAATATTCAGCATTATAAAGAACAGTAAGGTCAAATTCTTGCTTTCCATAATAGTTTAATCTTTCCACAACACTTTATACACAAATCTTTTGTGAAAATCAAGCATCTGACAATCTAATTAAATATCAACTCTTTTTCTGCTTTTGTTAGATTTAAACACACAGATTGAGAATTACACAAGCGATGAAAGGAACTCTGTGCAGTGTTGAAAAGTTGCCTCCATAGTCAGAAGAAATCTGGAAAAGTTTTGTTGAAAGCACATATAACAACACAAAATTTTAAATGTAATGTCTCCGAGAAGCACACTACTTTCCTGAATAAATCAAAAGGGAAGACACAGCTGTATTAGTTATATATATAATTAAGACCACACCAAACTAGTTGATATCTCAGAATTTTCTGCACATTAATTGTTGCACCTCTACCTCATGACACAAGGAAAAAAGATAAGTTCTTATATTTCCTTGAGCTTCCTGTAACCTGTCTGTGCTGTCAAGACTTACCTGGAGGAGGCTGAGGAGAAAAAAGAGATAAAGAAAATGTGATTAGGGGGTTAAGAAGTCAACTCCAGGAGAAGAGGCCTGGAAGGCATGCTGTGTGCTACATCCCAAAGATGAAACATTTGCTTTCAAAGCATTTGAGGAGAATGAGCTTCCAACGATGACAAGGGAACCTAGAAATCCATTAGGACCCAGAATTCAACTGAATGAAAGAAAAATCCCACTCATTGCTACCAGCTTTTCCATCTAAACAGAACAGACTGAAAATGTCTTTAGAGCCAAACTCCTTGCTGTTTGCCTAATGCACTATCTGATATTTTCTTTATTTGCTTCACAATATTTTTATTATTTAAATCAAGATGAACAATTATATATTATAAAAAAATAAAGCCAATGGGAACAGTAACATAAATTTTCCACTGAGTTAATAATTGGACAAGCATCAGAGACCTTTAACTGATGCGGGGATTGTTTTATTTGACAGAATTGTTTTCAGATTCAAAAGTGTCCCTTCCTCCCTCAAAAGCAAAAGTAGTGCTATAGGGTGTAATTATATCTTCATCACATAGCAGGCAACAAAGGAATGTACATTCTAGATAACTGTATCTAGAAAAAGTTCTCAAATGATGGGCAGGTTAGGGGGGCTCATGCTAAAAGTTACGGTACCAAAAATATTGAAGAAGGCAGTTACATCTCCAGTTCTTTTTCAAGACTCAGTTTACCAAAAGTCATACAATGTCCAGTATGTTACAGAGCACCAAGACATCTAGGGAGTGAAAAATATATTGCAAGTAAAACTAGTGTATGTTATGTAAACTAAGCAGTGTTGGGTTTAGTTATTTGATGGGATCATTGCTAGAGGTGAAGGATTACCATATGATTTTTTCACTGTACATTTATAATTCTTACAGTTCCCAGGAAAATAAATGAATGGGATCTCATTGCAATGCTCTGGTCTTTTCTCAGGCTCTTGCTTTAGTAAAGACCTGGTAGCAGAAGAACTCAGAGAAATCATATTTACTGGTTTTGCCAAAAGTGCAGGTCTGGCATTAAGCCCTACCCATTAAACACACACCTGGCACATTTATCACTACAGACCACGTGTATTTAAATTATAATTCAGAAATTGTGATGAAGCAAACAGCACAGGATGCCTGAACCACCCTCGCTTTCTAAAGGAAACACAGTTTTTCCACAACTGTATTGATGTAAAGAAGTATGACAAAAACCTGGAATGACTTAATTCCTGATTCAATGCAAAGATCCTGCTCATTATTTTCCCTATGGGCCTGGCAAACACACTTCAAGCAATCTACCATCATCAGCTTCAAACACATCAGAACTGCTTCTTGGGACTCGTAAAATAAAGAGCAAGGAAGTTAATTCAAAGAGCAGAACCCCAGACGTCCTGCCAGCAAACCATGAGTGGGAAAATATTTTGGAAAGATACAACACCAACACACGAATCACATTCAGGAAGTGAAAATGTATTCTTTCAAGGTGAAGTTGAAATTATCAAATAATCAAAAGATGGAGGCTAAAACCAAAAATCAATGTACTGTAGCAGGTTCACTAAAAGTTACAAGGGTTGGAAATTGTAAGAAGTGTTCAGATTCCTTGAAATTGAAAATCAAGTCAGATTCTCTGATTTGTGTCATTGTCTTTATCAATTTCTTTTTTTTAACCTAAAAAAAAATTAATATTCACTTTTATGCAGAGTAAATAGCATATACTGTATATACACCACATCTGTACTTTTCCCCTATATATCTCTCATTAAGAAAAAGATATTTAAAATAGGAGCAATAGCACAAGGATTTTTTGTATTTTTTTCCTTCAAGAACTTGAGGGGGAAAGTCTATTTTCCCTTGAAAACAGACCCCTTAATCTTTACTCCTACGTTTAGTCAGTGGTCTGCTGAGATGCAGACAGACCTTGCATTACCCATTGGCTGGCCTTTTTGATGGGTCAGACCACCTTGACCTAGGAAACTCCTTAGGTTTTAATGGTTTAGGTTTAATTGCTTATGTTTAACCTGGTATTTTCAGAACGTTTAGTATCTGAACTTTGCTTTTTGTGATTTCATGAGAAAATTTTGGATTGAAAAACAAGGGAATCCCATAAATTTTGAGTTCAGACTGACCTCAGCAATCTTAGGAGAGTTTCTTTATCCCATAGATTAGGATTCCATCATTAGTTATTGTTACATATCAAATTACTTTTTACAAATCTCTTGTATCACAATCCAGCCAGAGGCTCCTAAACCAGAATTTCTCAGGAATTTTTAATAATTTCACTAGTTGCAGCATGTCTGTATTTTTGAAGGTGTTTGCACAGCTGCTGGAAATGGAGAGTTAGGTAAGCTAGAAGCATTAGTGAGTAACAGGCCTAGTGATAGTGAACACAAAATAAAACCATTATATACTGGATATTTTACTTCTAGGAAATAATCCTTTTATAAAGTACATTAATTAGATTTAATTTTAAAAAGTTCTGTTTTTTTTCACGTACCACGATTTCCAATACTGCAAAAGCATTACTAAACTGTAAGCTGAGAATTTATGCATATCATCAGCTACCTACCTGATGTCTGTGATGGGTGAATGAATTTAGCTGTGAGACACACAAACATCTAAACTCTAACACACAGGGGAAACTTATACCTGGGAGGAACTGGAACCCAAACAAATAGGAATTTAGTTTCTATTGAACAGCAATCTTTCTCACCAAAAAGCGCAAGAAGCATGAGTTGATTCTCAGTAAACTGTTGGAACATTAGTTTACAAATCACAGCACTAAGCTTTCTCTATTTTCACAGCATTTTGAGGTTTTGTTTAGTTTGTTTTTAATGAAAGTGAGATTCAATTCAAGATTTTAATAAAAAAAATACTAAATACAAGACTCAGAATAAAGTTGTGACAGTGACTAATAATAGGCACAGTTTATCTCAATACACAGCTCATGCTACGAGAGCTGTGGACTGAAAAGGCACAGATAGGACAAGCCTGATGAAACAGCAGAGCCCCAGGCAGTAGATAGCCTTCAAGGAGGTAGTTATATACAGTGGAAAGAAACACACACTTCTAGAGCTTAATTTGCCTTTCTCTAACACCGTTGCTGCACCCTGAGTATGCCAATTCATACTCAGTGATATAAAAGAACATAGTGGGAGTAGTATACAAGGTAGGGATCTGAAGTCAGGTGAGATTAAAGTGAACCCAAATAACTTTAATTTTTCCTTTGTCTCCAATTATTTGAGATAAATTTTAGGAAAGGCTTATCTGATTTAAACAGATGAGCAATTCCCAAAATTGTCAAATTCTCAAATTTCTCAAAATTCACCCCTTCTGACACATATCATAACCTGAGGAAAAAACAGCATTTAAAATGACTCTTGAACGTACACAACAGCACAACCAATTCTTGATGTTGCAAATCAAGTTGCATATGAAATCCATGACACAGACTTTCATCCTTCCCCTCCCTTCTCCAGTAACAGAGAGAACTCGTCTTTCCAGAAAGCTGGATTCTAAACTGTGCCTCAAGCTGTAGTGAGTCAAGGTTTCGTATTGGATTGGTTGAGCTGCTGTTGCTTTTTTTGCCTTGTGGTTTTTGTTTTTGACTCCCCTAAAAAACTACCAAGGGGATTTAGGTTGGCCCTAACGTGCAGAAAAGTTACCATCTTTTGTAACTGGGAAGAGAGAGGAAAACTTTTACTAAGTAATAACTGCTCTGTACATAGTATTTATTTGTGTGATATTGGACATTACAATTGGTTATAAATTCCTTTACTGCCAAGGTTTTTAGGGGGTTTTGTTTTGTTTTTGAAAGGGCGAGCACTTCTGACTTTTAATGTTAGTTCCAGACATTGTCTGAGCTTGGTTTATGCTCTACCAATAAGCTTTTATTACATTTTTTACCTTTTAAAAAAGTTCACATTGCCAAAGTGCATTTAGTTGCCTAGCAGAGCGTGCCTTTAACTCATAATCAACAACAATGGCATGGCAGCAAAGTAATAAACAAAATTAAAACAAAGTCATGGACAACATGTCACAATATGGTTTCTAGATAACATTTAAGTGCATCTGCTTGAGACAGTGCCTCTTATGGTGATGGATCATTGGTGCAGGTAAAGTGCTCCTTTACATGCCAGCCATTACCAAAAGGCCAGAGGACTGAAAGCCTCCCTTATCACTCAGCCATGCAGTGTAACCCAGTTGCCTACACCCTGTGTTTTTCACCTGGCAATCAAAAGTGCTAATTTATGAAAGCTAGTAGCTTTCAGACATGCTGTAACTTTGGCAGGGAGAAGTTACTTAGCATGTCCTTGATCTAACAAAGAGTCAGATATATAACTCAGGAGTTTTAAATCAAGTTCTTTGATTTCATCAGAAGACAGCATTCTTTACCCGCTCTACATTGTCTCAATGTTAATTAAAGAGTACACTCTGTAATTCTACAAACTATACACAGCTAGACAAGAATTCTTTTTTGAGATCATGATTCAAAACCTCATGATTATTCATTTAACTTCCCTTTTGTGTTAAGAAACCGAAGCAACACTAAAATTTAGCCAAATGTTTTTCATATATATAAAAATACACATATATATTAAGACTATGAGTACATTTGACATCTTTATGCAAATAAAAATATAATTTCATATATGCTTCTACTCTTGAAAAAGTCCAAAGATAAAACAGAATGAAAATGCTTCATAGTATTAGCAGAAAGAAGAAAAAAAACAAAGTGCTAGATACACTTTGTAGATTATATCGTTAACTCCCGAGGTGTGTCTAGAAAGGCTACACTGCAAACCCTTCTTGTATAGGACTTAAACAAAATTTATGACTGAATATGGCAAAATTAAAAAGGAAACAGTGGCATGGTATTGCAGTACTTGTATTACAAATAAAGTCAAAATGCCAATTAAAACTGTTTCTCTTCCTAGCCTCTCTGTGGAACACACAGGGAAACACAAGCTGCAGTGCACAAATGTGAGTCACCATCCACACATTCACGTCCTGCCAACTAGCTGTGTGCAGTGAAACCTTAACTGTAGCTCAGATGCTAAGGGACACAGTTGTAAAAATAACCAGGGTTTTAACATCAGTAGAGGAAGTACATTTTCCCACCTCAATCCTTTCCCCAAAATATTCAAACCCAAGTTAAAACTGCCCTTAAAGAGCAAAAGCCTAATATATTGTTCATTCAACACTAAACTTTTAACATGAAACATTTTCTTTTTTTTTACCACAAATATGATTAAAAGAGAGTTTTCACAAAACTTCTGAAAAAAAACAACCCCAAAACACTTTATTTCCCAATAGTCAACTAGTAATTTCAATTCATTTTTCCCATGGGTACTCAGGTGAGTGACCTAGTAGCCAAGTGAGGATATATTACCTGGAGCTGTTTAATCTTTTCTGCTGGAAGTATTTTACTTTGCATATGTAGGTAAGAATTAATGGATCAGAGATGGAAACTCACTTATTTTCTAGGCCAGTGGCTCTGGAATCCCTATTACCTGTAAACTCTTAGAGAAAAACCACAACCATTTCAAAAAGAATGTCTGAGAGAAGTCAAATTTGGTAAATTTATTGGCAAGGATGGCAAATGAACAATAAATCACTGACCTAACTGAATAAGGCATGAAGTAGAGTAATATTTTAAGTGACTGTACCAAACACTTGAGCTGCTTTACAAGATTATGCTATAAAAGTATCAAAGGCTTAAAGGTAAGTTGCAATGACACTTTTCAATAGTTTTAAAAGGAATAAAGTTGAAGCTTAGTGTCACTGCTCCTGTTTAAGCATTTTAATCCTGAAATCTTATACCTCTGAAGCAGTCTGAGAACGAGCCTAACAATTTTATGTATGAGCAACACACCCAGACCACCTGAAATAACAAGAAAGTTGGGAGATTTTTTTCTAAAATCTGTTTGTGTTGGAATCTCATGAAACATGATAGCCACATAGTTCAGTAATAACTTTGGCTTAAAAAGCAAGTTAACAAAACAAACAGAAAAAAAAGGAAAAAAAAAAGGGGAAAAAAACCATCAGCAGCATCTGGATCCTAGAGCTTCTTAAGCCAGAATGAAAATACTTTCCTTGCTAAATTCATTGGGGTTATGTTACCCACTTCCTCTACACCAGGAATGCTGGTAGAGTTTTACCATTCCATTTTCCTTCTTGAGAAGTACAAGAAAAAAACCAAGATACAAAACAAAACTAAGGTCTGGAAAGCCATTTGAGGTTGAAGTATGCACAAGGAAACAAGGAAGCTTCGTACAGCTTATGTCAGCTGCAGTGGGCTGGAACATTACAAAAAAGGGCCAGCCAAAAGCTTTACTGTTCAACCCCGTATCACTGCAGCAGCCTTGGCTTAATAAATATCACTGTCCCGGTTTTACTGATGAGGGTACTTCAAGCTGTTGTCATTCACATTTGGCTTGCGATAATTTTGGTACACCTCTGACAAACTGTGCATAGGGTGACATAGGAGAAAGTGCTGGATAAGCACAATAACTTGCTCATTCCAGTTCAATGCATACATTTTGATGTCATGTGAAACAAATAATGCAGCACAGGTACCAGGTTCTGCCCTGTCACAGCTGCAGCCTCAGCTGCCATCCACCCTTCATCTCTGTTTCCAGCATCCTGGCAGTTACATCTGCTATGGCAATTGTTTTTGCAAGTTTCACGTGCCCCTTTATACATCTGCCATTGCCTAACTCAGTGTGCTGTGACCTGTGCTCAACCGGAACCGACATTCTAATAGAGAGAGGAATCACTTCTGAACAGTGGAAATAAAGCCACTGGTGTTAGCCCTTTAAACTAGTGCATTAGCAAGAACAACACAGGAGTTCCTGGGACCCAGGGTCTACAACCTGATCACAACTTTGTTAGGAAAAGCTGAAGTGCAGATTTATACCGGTACCTTTGAAGGGCTCTTTGAACTCAGGCATATCATGGTCATCTTACCTTCCACACAGATAGTGATATCGTATGTTGCTGTCAGGAACTGTTATTTAATAATGGATGTGCCAAGGTAAAGAGAAATTGAAGAGCTGCCTTCTTACCCTGATCAACATCTTACCAAAAAGTACTTCTATATTATGGATTTCATACCCGTACAACCTCGCGGTTCTTTTTGTTTTAGCCAGACTCAAGTTATAGTGAAAACATTCTAGCATCTATTAACATTTTGGCATTGCTGGATCACCTATAAACAACTTGTTTCCTTAATCCCAAAACACACAATCTCACATTGTTTAAATGAATTAGCCTTAAAAGTCAGACCCACTTGCCACAGGGCCTATACACAAAAACACTTACTATGATATTTATTGAGCTAGGTTAATCACCTATCATTTTTTAGTGCTAATAATGTCAGTTTTAACTTTGGTAAAACACACCAACATCTGAGTTCTTTGTAACAATACCACTAACATAATTGAAACATAATTGAATGCATCTTTGCATCTTGCTACAACCATGGTTCAGTAGATTTTAAGAACTTCAAGTATCTCACTTTCCAAATGGCTCATCCTGCCAATTTTCCATATTCAAATTTGCCTGTGAATTAAATACTTGCAATCCCTGTTTGAGTCACTGAGCCAGACCAAGCAAATATTTCTATGTATAATTAAGAAAAAGTCTACATATTTTCCAGAAATTTACCTCACTCAGCTACAATTTTAGAGAATTGTCTGATATACCATTATAAAATGAGTTACATGTATAAAAACACGCACCTCACCCTACAAATGGAGGCTCTGCTAACTGAACGGGATTTAGGGTTCTGAGGCCTAAAATCCCAGAAAGTGTGACTGCTTTATCCCTTCTTTATCAGTGATCTCTCCAGCACAAGTTAACCACGTGTTTATATACTTTACTAGATCAGGATGACCAAATTTCCAATTCAGTACTCAATTTAAACACAGCTCCTGATGCTGCCCAGGGAACAGCACTATGGGACACCCACCTTTTGACCACAATAATAAAGGGTGAACTCTTCCATATTTATTTACAAAAATCCACCAGTGAAAATCATATGAGGACTACTGACTGCTCTTCAAACTGACTTCCAAAACGATAAATTAAGAAATTAATTTTAAAATTAAACATTACACTGACAAGGACATTACTAGAATCTGATGCAGTTACCAGGTTCAGATGAAGCCTTGGCTCCACACCAGAACCAGTAACAAAAATTTGATAGAGAAGTTGCATTGTGCTACATAAACCAGGATATTCCCCATGAAAGGAAGGCTCCCTACAACGACAGTGACCTGTTACTCTTTGTATATTCTTCTAGGACTTTTGATCCAGTTCACTGCTTGTAGACTTTCAAACCTGAAACATACATGTGAAGATCCACTGTCAGTTCCTGGAAAGACATGCTTCTTGACAGAGCACCTACACAGTCATTTTCAAAACCAGAAAAAGCTCACAGGAGATGTAATCCTTCACAGTGAGGTTGAGTGTGGCACTCTATTTATGACCAACAGATGGAACAGGAAAGGTTGTGGATCCTAGAAGGATGCAAAAGTCATGATTTTGAAGTGGTCTATGAATTCTTACAACCAGAAGTTCTGCAAAAACATGAGGATGAAAAAAAGCTGATGTTAAGGCTTACGTTATTTTAGCAGCATAGACATTAAGATGCAAGATCTTGGACTGGTTCCAGTGAGCAACTTGAGACCCTGGAACTTGATCTACTGTGAAATTTTGTGAGCAGAGAAATTTAGGAGAGACCATTATAACAGAATGCTGTTTAAGCTACAACAAAGTGTCAAGATTTTATCTTTCTAATATCTGAGAAAGAATGGTGTAAATTATTTGCCACAACAGCATGAAATTATAGCCTTCCATTGCACACAATCCAAAATCATGCTACAAGGCCAGACCATTTTTTTGTGTGGTTGGTATCTTGTTGGAAAAAATCCAAATGCTATTTCTCTTCTTCAGCAAAACCATTATGTGGACTGAATTGGAGCCAGTATGTACACTCAGGAGCTATATTGCCTTAACTTTTTTTGTAATTTATTTAGGACAGAACTGTGTTTACAATGCTATGGGTAAACTACAGGAAGGGCCTCTTCTTACAGCTTCTATTTTAGGGGTTTTAAGTCTACTGAGTCATTTTATTTCACTACAAACCAATAAATGATAAAACAAAGTCACAACAATATATTCTCATGTAATTATGTCAACACACCTTACTGGTGGTCACACACTATTTCAGGGAAACTATTAGAGAAAACATGACAGTATGTGACTCTTCAACTGTATCAGTCCCAGAAATCTCTGTAAGCTAATCCAAAATAATTATTTTCATTACAGTAAAACGTTGTCCCTTCATCTAAACACACATGGGCTTCTCTCAGCTTACATAACTGCCAAACTTCAGACTCTGATTCGACATCACGTAGCAAGTTCAGATGGAGAGATTAACAGCTGATCTATTAATCTACTAGTTTCATACAAATCTATTGCAGAGGTCCTTATATGCTGGGCACAGAGTTCTACATCCTGATGATAATGTGCAGACTTTTTCCCTGAAGCCTGTGTGCTTCTACTTAACAGAAACACAGTTTGACACTCCATGTATTTTATGGAGCCCAGACTTCTACCAAGTACATATTTTAAGACTTTCTTGTGAAAGTCTAAATGCAAACACAAAGCAAATAATCTATTAACACTAACTACTGCAAGGTGTTGTGGTCTTGTTGGCATGTGCCACTATCTAGAAAGAACAGACACAGGCATATTGTATAAACTGATTCACTCAATGGAATGGTACAAGTAACGTATTGGGTATAAACTTGACATGAGGTATTTTAGTATTGCTCACAACTTGCTCTGAGGAAACTAAACCACATTATTAAGACTAGTAGAATCAATATATTAGAATACTTACATGCCAGAATGTGCCTTAGTGGAGGTTTTTACCATGTATATTTTATAATATGTAATATACTTTTTAATAATGTAACTTTTAAAGGATAACAAGGTATTTCCCAAAGTGATACAACTATGATAACAGGAAAAAAGTTCTTCCTTCCTTCTGCTTTCTCTTTTCCACCATTAATCACAGAATTGTTGAGATCAGAATGGACCTCTGGAAATGATCTGGTCCAACTCCTTTGTTCAAAACAGGGCTGACTAGAGCAGGTTGCTCAGGGCTGTGTCCACTCAGGTTCTGAGTATCTCTGAGGATGGAAACTCCACAATATCTCTGGGATATGTGTTTCAGCATTTGATGACTCTGCCTTTAAAAATTAAAACTTTTTGCCTCATGTGTAAAGGGAATCTCCTATATTTTAATTTGTGCTCACTGCCTCCTCCTCTCACTGGACACCACTGAGACAGGTCTGCTCTATCTCTCCACCCATCATGTATCTACAGACATTGGACAGACACTACTGAACTTTGTCTCCTTCATCCTGAACAGTCCCAGCTCTCTCAGCTAATGTCAGATGCTCCAATCCCTTAACCATCTCTGTGGCCCTCCACTGAGCTTGCTCCAGAATGTCCGTGTCACTCTTTTACTGGGATGCCCAGGAGTGGACATAGCACTCCAAATGTGGTCTCAAACACCTGTGGTGCAGGGGAAGGATTGTTACCCCTGACTTGTTGGTGAGTGCTCTTCCTCATGCAGCCCAGGATGCTGCTGGTTGTGTTTGCCATATCCATCACCTTTCCAGCTGACTGAGGTGAGGCTGACTGGCCTGTAGTTCTACAGATACACCTTCCTGACCTCCTTGAAGATAGGGTTGACATTTGCTTTCTTCTAGTCCTCAGGAACCTCGCCTGATCACCATGACCTCTCAAAGGTAACAGAGTGCCCTTACAGTGACACTTGCCACCTCATCAGCGTTCTCAGGCTCACACTACCAAATCCCACAGACTCATGTATGTCACTGCAGGCAAAGCTGATCCAGCCTTCACACCCCTGGCCAGTTCTCCCTGGTTTGTACATACCAGGACCAGCACCTAAAGAGCCTGCACCTACTCACTGCAGCACTCCAGGAACCTAAGCTACCTCACTATATCTCTGCAATCCCAATGACATCAAAACCCTGGAACTGCATGCAGGCCTTGAATTCCTTCTGCATTAAGCCAACAATTGCTTTAAAATCTGCTATAATTAGCATCTTTAAAATAAGCCAGTAATACTGTTGCCCCAAAGAATAATCACATACACAAAAGAACTCCTTCAACAACAAGAGAGGAAAGGAAGAAACAATCCTGTGCATTTTATTGGTATTGAGGTACAGTCCCATTACAATTGATTAAGGAGGACTTTTTCTTTTCCCTTTTTTTTCACTAAAATGTAACATAGGAAACACATAAAAAACCTGATTGGTCAGTACATACAAAATCTGTTTACAAAAATGAAAAAAAAAAACCCGAAAAAAAAGCACAAAGCAATCTGCTTCAGACATATAACTACACAGAACTTCACATTTATGGCCCAGTTTGCTCCAGATCATAAGAACATTTTTGGTTCTGAACTATAACTCCTTTCTGCACAAGGGTCCAATACCAGGGTTGCTCTTGGGCTTAGGAATCACCACAGGCGAAGATGCACGTGGCTGACAAGGTGCAGTACTCCTACTCTTCTTCTTGGTAAGGACACCATCTTCCTTTGGGGGAGGCACATGTACAGGTTTCCAAGGAATGGGGTTACAATATGCTGGGGCTGGATATGAATTTCTATCAGCACTCCCTAAAACATTAAAAAAATACTCATAACTAAAAAGGAATATTTACACTACAAGCCTTTATAATAATAAAGAAGTAGTTATAGCAATCATCTGGACTACCAAAGACACAACAGCATCTTCGGAGAAAGATAGCACAGGCAGATCACATAATTTGAACGACTCAAAGTAATAAATACTCCAACTTTTTTTATCTCTCCCCGCCCCCAAACTGGTGTATTCTTCATCTCTGCTTAAAATAACAAGCAAGGTGAATGTCTATGAATTGGCTATTTTGTTTTATCCAGCCATATGATGAATACCCTTCAAAGTCTGTAATACATTCTGTTGCATGAACACAAGTGAGTACAGAAATATTTTTTTAAAATCATTTAAATAAATGATTGCAGTTGTCAGTAAATAATGAAGGTACAAAACGAAACACGAAGGCAAAGCGTATCACTATCTACAAACAAATGTAAGAAAAGAATAAAGGTTGTTCACCTGCTTTATACATGTTTAAATATTCAGAGAACAGAATTTTGGTCCCAAAATTATTTCTGTTGTGAATGCAAATAAAGACCAGTATTTCAATTGTACAAAAACCCCCCAAAACCAAACCAACCAAAAAAACAGTATACACATCTATTTTTAAAGAATAAATAAAAATTGATAAAGCACTCAAACACGTAATGCAATACTATTTCTTGCTGTTCTTCTACTTTTGTACCACATGAGATGACAAAAAATACAAAAATAGTGAGACTTGTGAAACACCACACTATCAACAGCATTCTCTTTTACACTTGGCTTCCAAACAAGAAAGGAACAGGATTACAGAAACCAAGGAGGTCCAACGCAAGTGAAAAGCAAACCAGAAAGGAAATTTTAGCTTGGAACAGGTTGATTCTCATGTCTCCTTTTACAGACAGGACTTCTGTCAGCCTTCTTCTGTGTTCAAAACCCACCTCTTTTCTGAGGGGGACTCCTGTGCTAAGGTGGCACACACCTTCTGCAACACAAACACTGACTTTACAAGGATGATGACATAACAGGTTTGCTTCAAAGGAACCAGTGATTTGCTCTGGTGATTCCTATGCCTGTTAAGAAAAATCTCAAATAATACAATTTTCCTCCCAAAAAGCAAAAAGGTCTAAGAAAATTGCACAGAAGGTCTCAGGGCTAAGAAAATTGCACAGAAGGTCTCAAAGTATATTTATCTGACTTATACCACATGAGGCAGTCATCCCTACGTGCCAACATTAGACACTAGGTGAGTACTTTAAACGGGCTTCATTTTACATTAAAATATTAGAGGGAAAGAACCACAAACCTAAGTCACTATGTATTTGTGTACTAGAAGTACAAACCTGTAGACTTCTCATGTGGGAAACCATAACCATTTAAAACAGGGCGTGGTTTATTTCTAGCATTTTGTAGCCATTCCTTAAAGATTTTCTCCGATCTTGTTTTCTTCTCCTGTAGCTCAGCTTCCCGTTCTTTCTCTTTTTCCTAAAAATAATAATAATAAAAAAGCCCTAAGATACTTAGAGACAAAGCTTTGTACAATATACACAAAATGGGAAATAATTTTTTTTGCAGATTGCCAGACTGCTGAATATACTTCAATTATGTCTTCAAACACAAACACCTTTCCCCAACAACGGAAAGGATGAATTTTTTTAAGTCTGAAAAAACCTTAAAAAAAACCCCCAACCTCCATGTTACTGCAGTGTTTCTGACAAAAAAGCTCAAAGACTATCAACAAAAATGCATTAATATGCACCTTTCTTTGCTGAACATACCAGTGTCTTCAATGCACTAACACTGCAACTTTTGAAAGGTTTTTTTTTCATGTACAACACTGCCATTTGGTATCAATGTATTTAATACAGGTCACAAATTAAGTAACTCCATCCAAATAAATGATCAGTTCATTAATACCTTCTCTTTTTTCTTCTTTTCCGCCTCTTCAGCCCTCTTCTTCTTTAACCATTCTTTATACTTTACCTCAGCCTTTTCTTGTAACTGCATTTTTTCTAGTTCCCTTGTGGCTTTTTCTGCCATTTCTTTGCTCAGCTTTCTGTTCCTTTCTCTTCTCTCCTATGTGAAACATACCAAAGAAACAGAATACAAACTTCTCAGTATATTTCCATGAGCAATTCTTTTGAGAAATACAGTTAATTTTACTACATAAACAAAATTATCATAAACCTTAAAAAAATACGTAAAATTGTAATCTCTTTGAAGACAGAACTTATTCATCTCTAGGTTCCAGATAAAATAGTTTTAGACATAATAAACCTGTCAGAAAACATGATAAAAATTTTTACTTTCAGGTCTCCTTATACTTCTGTGTTCACTATTCTGTTTTACTTATTTGTTAAATAAAGACATTTGTTAAAACACTTCAGACACTTCTCAATATTTCTGGTAATGAAATATATGTTGCAATTCTTGACAAGTTAAGTTTTACTTGTCAGTGAATCTAGAGCAAACTACAGTTCCAAATGGAAGACAGGCAAACTGCCCCCTTCTAAGTCATTGAGAGAAGCAGATTGTTCAGCACACTGAAGCATAAATTGATAGGATAATAAAAAGTTCACACGAAAATCCAGTTCACGTTTTGTGGTGTTTCTAAATTCTTTATATTCTTTAGTATATTCACATAGGGACTACTTCATTGAATCAATCCACACATTTCTCCTTTCCAAATTAGGAAAGGGAAAATGAGAAAACACATTTTAGGGTAGGAAAAAAATGGTAACTGAGTGTGAAGTGAAATTGCTACCTGTACAATTTGGAAGACAGAACACACAAAGGTGTCATTCACTTCTACATCTTTTCCATGTGTGTGTATCCAATGGTACACAATGTTTTGGGGACCTTTCTCTAAGCAAATAACCACAGAACAATGGCCTTTTCTTGATCTGGAAGGGAAGGTATTTTCATTTGAAGAGTAACAGTAGCTCTCACTTCCATTCCCTGTAACCTTTATGCAATGCCTGGAATTCTACTGATTCCATACTACTTTTGCTTAGCTTGCTTAACTCTGAAGCAGCTGCACGCACATGTAGACAAGCTGTGCACGTGACTTGGAGGGAAGGCAAAAGACTTAGGACCAATTTCATCTTTATAGAAAAGAGCTGCTGAAAAAAAAATGTTGTTTTTCCTTTAAGAAATCTTTTACTTGTATGCTTCCCTGCATACTCTTCTTGAATGAA
This sequence comes from Acropternis orthonyx, assembly GCA_035583155.1. NCBI lineage: Eukaryota > Metazoa > Chordata > Aves > Passeriformes > Rhinocryptidae > Acropternis > Acropternis orthonyx. The sequence goes on along the minus strand of JAWWEU010000158.1, from coordinate 17,748 downwards.
GGAGATATGTAATTTAGCAGAAACTTAAACTGACTCAAAATTACTACAGCTGGCAGTATGGATGTAAAATGCCTAGAACAACAGCTGCAAAGTATAGTAAATAAATGAAATAGAGGAAAAACACATTCACAAGAAAATCAGAAATATATTCCCATTCTCATTTTGTCATTATATATTACAATTTTTCCCATTGTAAGAACAACAAGGCGGAAATTAGAGCTCTCCCCCTGTCTCCCTCCCCCACCTTTTTCCCCAGATTTACTGCCCTGCTGCAAAATCCAATTATGCATAATGAAGCAGAAGCCATAATACTGGAGCTGGGGACCAGCACAATTCCCTCACTCTGGTCTAAACAGGATATCTGATGGTTCAATGCTTGTCCCCCATACCAAACTCAACAGCAATCCAATGAAACAGCACCATACAGACTAAAAAGTTCAGTGTTTTGCAGGGCAATGTAAGCTATCTCATTTCTGCCAGAAAAGCAACCAATTCACACAACTGCTTGAGTTAGTTTGTCTTGTTCTGTGTCTGCCAACACTAGAAGTATTACTACAGCTTTAACAATCAGCAGCTAAACTACGCACTGTGGGATTTCCCCTCCCTCCCCTTTTAGAAGCTATGCTTTATTAACTCTATTTACCATAATTTCTGAGGTAGATTGGCATACTCTTGTCAAATATTCTTATTTGACAACAAAGATTTATTTGTGTACACACTACTCACAATTTCACAAAGCTATTACAATTAGCCACTAACTCTATTTTCTCCTTGTTTTTTTGATGTTTGGTCTCTTGTGTTTTTTTTCCATTTCACTTCTAATACATTCTAGCAAATCTCTGAATCTGTTCTGTAGCATGGGGAAAATGATCAGATATGAATACACTCCAGTTTCAATGCATATCCTGGAATGTAAAACTCCACAGAATTACAAAGTAATTGAAGTCTTATTAATATGACCTCACAGCACTGAGGCCTGCACATGTAATAAAATTATTTATAACTAGGACTAATGAAAAAAAATAACTTCATTTTGGAAAAAAAAACAGTTAAGATTCTGAAATGTTTTTGTACTAGTAGAGAATGGAAACAAGATCTTTCTAAACATGAAACAAATGCTTCCATACTTAAAAATGTTGAAAAGGAAAATTAGTGGATTTTTGGCAAATTATGAAGTCTAAGTATCACCTTCCTGGAAAAAAAAAAAAGAATAATCAATTGTCTAAGCTTTTCCTCCTTCGTCATCTAAAATTCATCTTGATCTCATTTATTCAGAGCTGGTTCTGAGTCTCTCCATTACAAATATTCCCCACATGCACCTCTCAGCAACTGCTATTTCAACACCACGGCAGTCTGTGACACAGAAGCAGCACTAAAGTAGATGAGAGATATGAGATATATGTTAAATCAATGCCTCAAACTACCGGTGAAGGTGGCTTACAAAGACTTCACATATTTTATTGTTTGCTGACTGACCTCTGATGTACTTACAAAACTAAGGATCTTCCAAAACTACATCCTTTAGCTAAGGGTCTTAGCATATAAAAGGCATGAACACAAATACAGGAGAAAACTGAAAAAAGTGGGCCCCTTCCACACCTAGGGAAATTGTTCAATAATGGAAAACAATTACAAGCAGAAAATAGATTAAAAATCTTTCTAACACTCTAAACAAAATTATGTATCTTTAATCACAATATTTCAGATGGGTTTAGCTGCTATCTAGGCCAACCCAAAGTTAAATTAGGTCCTATGTAAACAATAATATGCCATGCACACTACCATGAAAGCCACAACTATTGCTAAGTTTTACTTCCACTGAGACATCCTTAAGGTGAGGAGACTCCCTGCAGAATTACAGACTTTGCAGCTGCCTAAAAATTATTCTACACACAAATCAGAAACTCTTCCTCTTTCTCTCACAATCAGAACAGCCTTTCCTTCATAAAGTTAGTGCACACCACATTCCCAGCTGCTTTAGTAACCTGTTTCATGTCAAGCTCCTATCACCCTGGCCCTCCCAGCTTCCCCCCCATCCTCATTACTTTCCCTTATACAAGTCTAGAAAAATGCGATGAATGTGCATATTAATGTACATGTTCTTCAATCCTTCTTTTACTTTCCTTCCGTGTATATATATGGGAGGGAGAAATTATTTGTTTATGCTTGGTGTTATCAGATTGGGTTTTAAAAATTCTCCTTGATCTTGTGTTCAAAACAGACATGATCTATTCACTAAATCACTAGTAAACTTACATACATTAAAATATGATTACAGGTATTACATAAATTAAGGTATTGATTGTAAAACATCCAATTACTCATTGCAAGAAAGGCCTGTTCTCCTGCCACCCTGCCCAAGCACGTCATTAAGGCGAGGGGATACAAATCTGCCCTGAGGGTTCACTGCTCTGGGCTATGATCCTATCAAGCCCCAGAACCTAATGAAGTCTGGGCTAGGTCTGTACTTGGAAATCCCCCACCCAAAACAAATCATTCTGTCCCACAAAGCAGTGATGGTGACTCAGTACACAGCATGTGTCTCACTGAGTCAGTACCAGCTTTTCAAGAGATATCAGACCTGCATGTATGTGGTGAATGGTCAAAGGATGTTAAAAATTTGAAGAAGCATCCTGCTTTCTTCCTGACAGAAGGACAAATATTACATAATTTTCCATGCAGGGAAAAAAGCCTTCGAAACAGAGACACTATATCCAGCTGGAAGAAAACTAATAAAATATGTATTTCTGTATTTTCATATCAATCATTAAATGAGAAACTGGAGAGGGTAAAGTGCAGAGATGCTTCTGTTATGCATTTTCTATGTAGATTGAGACTGAGTAGAAATACTTCCAGATATTAATGTTGTCACTGCTATTTTTAAGATGCTTCTCACAGCAACCCTTTTCCATTATATGTCTGCAGAATATAACAACATTTTTATTTTCGCAGACAATGGTTCTATTTCACAGCTGTTTGCTCTTACATCTCAGCTACCATATTTTAGCATTATGCAACGCTGACCAGTGGCAAAATATAGGAAAAGTCCACACTGCTAACATCGTAATATACATCCAAATTTCCGTGTTTATCCTCATAATAATCCTGAATGCCAACCACATTTAGCAATCTTGGAAATCTGGGTTGTTTAGACAATTGTTATTATCTTTTCCATTTTGACCTATAACACAACTCAGTCACCAAACCAGCAGCCCACAGAAATACTTCTTTAATCTATCCAGAACTGGCAAGTGAATAGAACAAGGGGCTAGAAAAGAGGTCAGTGAAACAACACTTTGCTGCAGTTGTCTCCTGACAGGCAGGTTTACAATGATTTACCGCTCAAGTTCACATAAAGTCAGTGCAGACCCCATTGCAGCCTAGGAACTGGAGAATTACTGGATCTTTCTCCCAAACGATCCTTGTTTCATGTGGGTACACAGTGTATGTGACAAGCAGAAAGTTTTAGTGTACTTGGTCCCTGGAACACTCTCAGGGTCTTCAGAAGAATGCAGACTCCACAAATGCTGTTGAAATACAGGAGTGCTCGTATTTTATTCATCTGTCACCCTGAATTCCTCCTCCACAACTCTATGTAAACTCATTCTAACACTAATCACAAGAAATTAGTTCATTCTACTTATAGAAATCTAAAGGTAATTAAGATTCAGGTATAACCTAAAATAACAACTGTGGCATTGGTTATACGTGACAGAAAAGTTTTGTATAAAGACACTCCAGGTTCAGAGAGTGAAAGATGCATAATATGCAGAAAAAAATTCCTTAATAAATTTAACCCAGAGTCACAAAAAATTTAGATATGTAAAGGCAGACTTTTATGTAAACAGAAAATTTTAATTCTTAAATGCAGTTGGTTCTTAAGATCTGAAAGTATTTCTGCTGGAAGCTGTCCTCACAAACACATTTCTTGAAAGGATTCAGTCTTGAAAAAAGCAGACATTTTAGCATCTCTTTCAAGTCCAGACTGTCAGCAAAAACCATAGTACATCAGGGTCTACACCAGCAACCACTGCTTTGACTCAGAACAAAAGTTCAGCTGCTGGAACATTAACTTAGGACAGGGAAGATCTGGATTACCTTTCTGCCTGAGGGGATTCCAGTTAACATATTCCACTGAGAGGAGATGACTCCATCTACCAGGGTGCAGGCTGGGATGGCAGGATTCTCCACCCCTTCTGTTGAAGTGGCCCCACTCCTCACAAAATAATTAACAATTCATTGGATGAAAGAAAGAGAGCATGAGCAAGCATGGCTTTTGAACTTGAAAGTCATGCTCAAGCTGTTGAACAATCTGTGCTGTTTATTAACAATGTTGAGATAAAGTACCCATTAAACAAAAAGTCTTTGGAGTAAGAGCTGGAATCTAGGTGTCTCCTCTGGGAGAAATCACAGCACACCAAGAAAGGGAAGTCTGCTCCAAGAACATTGTTAATCATTACTATATAGCGTGTTGGTTCTAGGCCTTCATACCTCTTACTGCCTTCTGCTTCTCATAAAGACTATCAAGCCAACAGCACAGTAAACTGTAAGAACAAAATTTTCAATGAAAAAGCGTAAGAACAGAATTTTCCCATCCTGTACCTAGTTTCTATTAAAACTATATTCTTCAGTGAGTAAAGGGGAGATACCATATTAAAGTGTAGAGGATGGACTGCACTGCATCAGTGTTAATTTTTTTAATATTTAATAAAAAAGCTATTGTCATCAGGCCTGACCTTTAATCCTAATATTTTACTGAGCATTAATTCATAAGACTGATATGACAATTTTCTAAATAATTAAACAGTCATGGCAGTTTACAGACTCTTCAGAGTCTGTGCATTCCCAATGCATTTCTCAAAAGCTTTTGGTCCTCTGATTTGAAATCAGTACATTGATTTAATTACAGATACCTTACAAAGGTGTTCAATCCCAGAGTTGCTGATACAAATAAAGGTGACTACACACCTCAGGACCAGAAGTTCATATAGAAAAAGAAAATACCTTTGCTACTGTCAACAACAGGATTCCTATTCCTTGGCAAAACATTAGGAAGTAAGTCATATATACCTCAGGTTCTGCAGATATGGTCTTGTAAACACACACCCTCAATAAGGGAGGGACTGGGTCCCTGTTTACATGAACATATGAACATTTCATGTGACACTACATAAAGGGCAATAGTCAAAACCATTCTAAGCTTTTTAGAGAAATAACAGCAAGAGAGCATTGAATGAAGGAAGAAAGGCAGCCTAAAAAGATAATGGTTTTATAAACTAAACTCTAGCAGACTTCTCCACACTGCATCTCTTTTTCTGAGAGATGAGGTTGTAAGGGTAAAATCTTCTTCCTGGAAGAAGGCTACGTGTATCTTGAATCAATTAATTCAAGGGAAAATAAGAGGAAAACCAAACCAAACTGGCTTCAGAGAGCAGCTTACTTCTTTTTCCAAAACACTAGAGAGGCTTTTCATTAGCACCTCCAGAAACTTCCACTGAGTAGAACCCAGTAAGTTATTAGGCAGTAGGACCAGAGTCTGGTCACACTGGGAAGGAACTTGGAATTGAACCATATTGGATAAGGTCTGAACAGTGGTGGTCTTCAAAGAAAACACTAGAGAAGAAAGGCCAAATGAGTGATCAACTCTTAACATCTGTGACCTCAACTATTACATTACTTTTCTGCATGTTTTCACCCAGGCAGAGTTTTGTCGTGACGTATTAATTCAATAGAATTTAGATGAGAGAGAAAAATCCTTGGAAGGAACCAGAAATGTGATTCCCAAATATTCTGAAGATGTGTAGCAGTACTTTTTATCTTCCTCCTAAAACTATGATTTACCTAAGCCTGTAAGCAGTCTACCTATCATCTACAACCTGCTAAGCCATTAACAAGATACAAGTGATAAAGGTGAGGATGGATGAAGGATAAAGGTGATGATGATAAAGGATAAAGGTGATGATGATAAATGGAGAGGAGATTTTCAAAATGTAGGTACCCTGATTCAAAGAATTCCAAGATACACTTTAGGGGGATCTTGTTCATTCATTGGTTTGTTTTAAACTTACTCCGTGGTGGAGAACAATGATGGAAGTTGACTGATTTGTTCAGTATCTACATAGAGTCACAGGAAATTACAGACTTGGAAGGCTTTATTTTTTTATGGTAAAATTCTAGGCATTGTTTACCTCCTGGTTTTACTTCCAATAAAAAACTTCATTCCACTAAGAATGGGTCTTTTCTTAGCCCCTCCCCCTCCAAAAAGGAAAAAACCCCACAAAGTGCCATAATGAACAGAGAGAAAAGCTTTCACAAGCCTTAATTGCAATCTCAAGAAATGAAACACGAGTCAGTTTTCAGTCTTGAATACCTATTTAAGATGTATTTCTGTGATGAAATAGGAATCAAGGAGGTCAATGCCTTTTGTTTTAAACTACAGTTCAGCTATGAGCTCCTTAGCAAGCTGGAGACTAAATACAGCAATCAGCAATCAAGCAAATGTTTTAACATTTCAGAAAGATTAAGACAGATTCTAACGGTTTTGCTGATCTATGTCCAGTTCTGCATACCACTTAAATCAAGGTAACTCCAATAATGAAGACAGGACACTAAGCACCAACTTTGCTTGATCAGCATTTATAATCACAACCACTTCCTTTTTATCAATAAATCTAATAGTAACTCAGAAATAAAAGTTTCAGTGACATACAAAATACCATTGTGATCAAGCAAATTTTCTCCTGGAATCAAAAGCACATTTAGAGTTACTTTAGAGTTAAAATATTTCAGTTGATACTCCTGTGACTTACTAAAAACTAGAGTTCTATTACATCTAAAACAAAACAAGTCAACAGACAATTTACACAAATGATGCAACCTTAGGAGGGAGTGAAAATAAGACTACTTTTGTCCAGCAGATATATGGTATCTTACTGAGAATTGTAAAGGCATTAGCAAATCCAGGATAGCACCTGACAGATGATTTTATTAAGCTTTTAATTCCTAGTGAGCTGCAAAATTTTGCCATAAACAAACATTTGTATTAACATGGCTTAGAAAGTTCTTTGATGGCTCGTATTTCAAAATACTACTTTTCATTCATTTATAACCTTTAAAAATCAAAAAAGCTATTTACATAGAGGAACACTAAATGGCTAGGATTCCTTTATCTTCAAATATAGTTTATGTAAAGTGATTGGAAGCACAAGAAAACCTTCACAGTATATAGTTTCAAATATATATCAAATAATAAAAAAAATGAAGCAGACAGTAAACAAAAAGAGTGTTCAAGCTTTGCTTCCTATCCTGACTATATAAGGACCATATTTAACAATAAGAGCATCACAGCTGATGTTGCCATGCAAAAAATGCAATAAAACTGGCTTGACATACAGAAAACCAGCAGAATTTTTTTATGCATATACAAACATTTTACTTCTGACATAAATTCTCTCATGTTCATGGTATAAAGACTATTCCAGCAGTGTCTCCCTGTGCTGGATGTTCACAATAAAGGAAAAAGTTTCATGTACACTCAACCTTGCCTTACTTCCTTCATCACTACAGTACTGAGTGATGGAAAAGGGTACAGACTTGTGGAGATGACAGAGATAACATCCCTGAAAGTACTGCCTCTTGCCAAATAAAGCATTTTCTGCAGTCTACACACAAGGGCTCAGAATCAATAACTGAATGTGAAAAAGGTCAGTGCTTAATGCATATTTCAGTAAAGAATATGGCAAGTTTTGCCTCAAGAAGCACCTTTTGACGCTTCTATGAGGAAATGCAGTGAGTTTTCCAAATAGTAGATGTATACACGGTCCCCAAGAAAATCATATCAACTGTCAGCATTCATCACTCTAATCTTAAATTACAGGTGAAATCTTAATGCAATTTTAAACACCTTCTTAGTCACTGAATTGACATATTTATCCTTTGGTCTGTTTCCAGATCCACAAATAATCTTGTGGAAACTTGAAGTGGTAAGATCTATGCAGCTCAAATGTTAATATCCTAAAGACAGCTAAGCATTTAAGTTCAGTTGTTCTAGACTTGGGTGTGGTTTACAGAAAAGACTAGCTAATGAATCACTCAATTTAAATGAAAATCAGATTCCTTTTGGTAAAAGTCTGGGACCTGGTCTAAGGATGACCTTATGCTTCCAAAATATAATATGATAAAGTCCAGACAGAATCAGGATTTTGCTGTCTTCTAGGCTGACGTGACTTCCATAAAAAAGACCTCCTATTCCCAATGACAATAGAAGTGGTTAGTCAGTAAATCCAAAAAGACAAAGGTCCAAGGAGGACCCAAATAAGTAGAAGTTTACAGAAGTTAAAGGAGGGTGTGGGGGCAGTGGGGAGGAGACAGAATGAGAATTTCCAGTTTTGAACTATTTTAATGGGCAGACCAACTCTTTCAAGCTAATTAATAGTTAAAGACACCTATAATTTCATTTTCATTTCAGAAGAGGAAAATAGCATTGTTTGTGCTGAATAATAAATCATCTACTTTTTGCTGTGTAATTAGGAAGGATCATTTCTAAATCATAATAAATTATTAAAGCAGGATAGGATGTGCAATGTGTTTATGCCAATCATGCAGTCAACATTAAGACTAAGATTAATTAGGTTAGATCCAAACATAGCTTATACTAGTCATTCTAAGTTGAATCTGATGAAGGACTTCTGAAATGATGAAGACCAATGCATGAGAGGAAAGTCCTGGTTATCAAACCTGATTTCCTTTCATGACAAGGTAACCATGGTTAACCTTTCATGATGAGCTGATCAAGGGAAGCCAATTGATGTAACCTTTTGGATTTCAGTAAAGCTTTCAATACAGCCTCTCACAGGATCCTTCTGGACAAAATGTCCAGCACAGCTGGATAAACACATGAGGTGGGTGAGTAATTGGCTCACAGGTCGAGCACAGAGGGTAATAGTGAATGGGAGGACACCAGACTGGGCACCTGTCACCAGTGGAGTTCCACAGGGCTCCATCTGGGCCCTGTACTCTTCAACATCTTTATAAACGACTTGGAACCAGGACTGGAAGGGATACTGAGCAAGTTTGCAGATGACACAAAACTGGGAGGAGCTGTTGACTCCCTGGAAGGCAGGGAGGCCCTGCAGAGAGACCTGGACAGATCAGAGACCTGGGAAATCACCAACCATGTGAAGTTCAACAAGGAAAAAGTGCCGGATTCTGCACCTGGGAGGGGGCAACCCAGGGTGTATGGACAGAGAGGGGAATGAGATGCTGGAAAGCAGTGCCATGGGGGTCCTGGTCAAGGGCAAGTTGGATATGAGTCAGCAGTGCCTTGGCAGCCAGGAGGGCTGGGGGGCATCAGGGACAGCATCGCCAACCGGGTGACGGAGGAGATCGTCCTGCTCTGCTCTGCACTGGGGTGGCCTCACCTGCAATATTGTGGGCAGGTTTGGGTGTCACAATGTAAGAAAGATATCAAGCTTTTGGAGTGTCCAAAGGAGGGCAATGACGATGGTGAAGGGCCTTGAGAAGTGTGTGAGGAGTGGCTGAGGGCACTTGGTCTGTTCAGCTGCAGAAGAGGAGACTGAGGAGAGACCTCACTGCAGTTACAACTTCTTCGTGAGGGGCAGGCATTGACCTCTTCTCTGTGGTGACCAGTGACAGGACCTGAGGGAATGGCCTGAAGTTGTGTCAGGGGAGGTTTAAGTTGGGTATTAGAAGACGGTTCTTCCCCCAGAGGGTGGTTGGGCACTGAAGAGGCTCCCCAGGACAGTGGTCACAGCACGAAGCCTGAGAGAGTTCAAGAAGCATTTTGACAATACTTTCAGGCACATGGTATGACTCTTGGGGATCGTCCCATGCAGGGCTAAGGGTTGGACTCAATGATGTTTGTGGGTCCCTTCCAACTTGGCACATTCTGTGATTCTGTGAGGTCTGGATATCTAGCTCAGCTAGTGCCATTGTGATATTTTTTAATCAATTTTCATTCGATTTTATTCTGAACCAGAAGTACAGAACAGTAAACAACTGGTACTGCTACAGACCATTAGACAATGAATGCAGATGCTCATCAACTACCAGGGGCTGAACACGTCCAAGTCTCTCAAGCATTCCCATTTTCGTAACCTTGTGCATATGTTTGCATCTTGTGACACAGAGCTACACAGAGCCCCACTGTAATCAGGATTCTGTCTGCTTCTGATCCTGGACTAAGGCATCCCTCTCAAGAGAACATAAAAAATCTTTTGATTCCACTCAGAAATTACTTTTTGGATGAAGGAATTCCCAGTTGCTAACTGTGGTCTACAGAGAATTTCTTGAATCTGGCCCCACACCTCAAATATCCCTCTAAACTTTACTATGCTATTTGCCTGTCCACAATAGTACTTAACTAAATCCTTCTTCTGGCTCTACTTGGTGTACAAGAGATTGCACACAGTCAGGCTGTGTACACTTTACCCAAAATGCTTGGGCATTGAGCGTAGGAAGTCTGAAAGAGTTGGGTACATTGAAGACCAGAATCACAGCTATAATCAGCAGAAGGCTACTGCACAAGCTCTAGGCCAGTTGTCAGCTATCTGACTACTCAGAGAACAAATCCCTTTATAGCTTATGGAAAAAACCAAATCAGTCTTGGAAAAACGTTTAACTGTTTTGGTGTGGGTTTATAGTTTTCAATTAAGGCAGCCATTCATTCAACAAACTAAAAACATGGGTGACCAAACAGACTGCGTAAATTTTACAAAGATTTACTTAATAATGGCATGTACTAGAATATTTGCAAACAAAGCAATATTTACCTCTTCTCTTTTTTTTTGGACCCATTCCTTATGTTTCTCTTCAGCTATCCTTTTCCTCCTTTCATGTTCCTGCTTTTGCTTCATTTTCTCCAGCTGTATATTCATTTCCTAATTAAAGAAAAAGTATACATCTTAAATCCGTGATGACCATCTACACCAATACTGGAAATAGTGCTGCACTTAAAACAATGTAAGCATTATATTTTGGTATTTTTCCTTCATTAAGATTTTGGAAAAGATAGATGACAGTCAACACAGCAATATGATTACACACAATCAATGGAAATGCATAAATTTTAGAGTATTAACTGGAAATACATACTTCAGTCAGAAGAATCTTAATTTGCAGCAGTACTTTTCTACAAAACTTAAAACTTGCACTGTGTAGTGCTCTGCATTGTGGATGGTATCAAAAGCTAAGTGAATTATTACTCACTGGTGATTGTTAGTACCAGAGCTACAGGAACATTAGAGCTTAACCCAAAGCTTACTAAAATCAAAATTATTGCAGATTTTAGCAAACTTTGAAACAGGAGCTTTATTTTGAGAATGAGAGAAGAAATTCTGAAGTATCTTTAAATGACATAAGGTATATATGCAATCACAACTCTCCAATGAAGTTAATTGATAAAGGAAAAACACGACTAAAAAGACAATTTGAGAAGTCTAGCTTCAACAACAGTAGCATTAGCACAAAGTGCTCTTTTTCAATGAAAATTCATACCTTCAAACATTTAGATAGATGGAATTATTTCTGTGAAATTCATTTTATGGTCCCTACACTGCAGCCCCTCTCAGAGAGAACCCCTTTATCTTATGACATTGAATTTCAATTTAGTAGGATGTCAAGAGGAGCCCACAAAGTGCAAACACCCAGAATACAAACATAGTTTGAAAATATAGTTGTGGCTGTATTGAGGCAAAGTTACAGCAAGTAGCAACTCCTTTGAGTTCTGAGACATCTGTACTGCAGCGATCCTGGTTTCTGTAAAAGCTGATGGCATTGTAAGTACCTTAGAAGACCCAATCCACGATCCACTCCAAATGCTTATCTACATTTTTGATAATAAGGGCAGACTTTGTGCTGCTGTCAGCAAAAAATCTAGGATTTCACAGTTGTTTCTTATGATACTAGTTTAGATACTTTTTTATATGCAACTTTAGTAATAAATTGTTGTATCAATACTTCAGACTCTTCTGGTATGTTACAAAAATGTTGATTGTATTTTTTCCACCAAATATAAACTTTTTCTGCTGCCTATGTTGCAGTTTACCTAATGTTTTCAAAATCTTACAAATGAAAAATAAAATATTTACCTATATGACCATTTTCTACATGGCTTTAAGTAATGCTTGTTCTATGACTCCTCTTAATAAATAGTTTAGAGAAATCTGCTAGATTACATTTAGTATGGTGTCAGTGTTATTGTGTGATACACAAGAATAAATTGTTCTGCTTTCTCATCAAGACCATATGAGAGGTCCATACACACACCACCTTTTCTACATAATGTCTAAAAATGGTTTGGCTCATTTTTTGTAGCTAAAAATCAAAATAAGAAAAGGTGATTACCAAACTATAATATAAAAGGGAAGTCATGAAACATTTGTTGGATATTGACAGATCAGAACATATTCCTCAAGTTAAACAATCTACTTTGGTGTTCTGCTGACCTCTAAAAGACTGTTCCAGAACATTCCAGCAGTAGGTGTTTTATAAATAACATGAGGTAGCCCACATAAAACAACTGTATGTTATATACCCTTTACAGATAATCACGGAAAGGCTAGGACATGGTTCAAGGTCAAATAGTAAATCAGTAACCATACTGAGAAATAATCTAGCTTTGATGTGATTGTTCTAATCATTACCCAATACTTCCAATTTGATTTTCAACAACAGTATCATTTAATCAACTGCAATTACAAACATATTAATCAAGAATAGATATAAAACTCTCACTTAATTGTGCCCCAGCCCCAGTGTTCAAGAACTGTTCATTTCCAAGGGGGCAAAAGATAGAATGAGGGGGGGAAAATGCTGTAACAGGGAACCCTGTCCTGGGAAAGGACACCAAACAGCTATAAAATTACACACTAAGTGGGTGCCAACACTGTGCCTCAAATCTAACCACGTAGTTTGGCATACTTACAACCAGCACACACCCTGTTGTATTTTACTACCTACATTCAGGCGTGTGTAACCTGTGATGAAAACTGAGGTACCAATTACGTAAATATGTTTTAATCTTTCAAACTCAAACCCTTACCTGACAGTTGGATAAGCAAAATAGTATACAGCACCACTTCAATGAAGTATAACATTTAGCAAAAGAGAATGCACGTAACATGAATCATGCCAGCACTGTCAAACACAAACACCACGGAGGCCCAAGGCACTGAGAAAAATGGACAACACTACTCGTGTTTCCACAAAGCAAAAACAAAACCCAGTGTCTTCTGTCTTCTATTAGATTGAACATCAAGCCAACTGGATGTATTCACCTCTGCAGCTCTAGCTTGGAAGCGGGCACGCAGTTCCTTCTCTTTTCCAATGAACCATTCTTCCCATGGTGAAAGATTATCTTTCAAAGGTGACTCTTTTCCCTCCCCTACTATTTCAGAGTCTTCAGCATTCCTGAATTAAAAATGAGAAACATAAGAGAATATTATCTGTAATGTATTTGATTGAAAGGTTAAGCAGTGCTACTGTCTTCTAAAACTACTTTTATGGCATAACAACGATACTATTTTTCTACTTGCTTAGTAATCTCCTTAATTGATAAATGGCATTTATAGTGCACCTCTGCCCACTCCCCTTATATTCCTTCCACATTCTATTTGTTAAACTCCAGCTTGTTAGTGTTTTCCCTGCCACTGGCACCCCCCCACCCTGTTCCAAACTATGGAACAGATTCAACTGTTGCCTTTCAGAAACTAAACAAAAAGAACACCAGCAACATCAAAGTGTCACCTTCCTTCTCACATATGGAAACCAAGGAAAAAGAGATTAAGTTCTTGCCCTTGGCCACAGAGAGGCTCCATGTATCAAGTGGCCTTTAGCACAAGCAAAGCAAGAACAAGAATATTTTTTCAAGTCCCATAGAAGTGGATTCACGATATCAAGCAATCTCAGCATTATGAATCCATTCACTCTACAAGGTAAAGTTTTTCACCTTAAAAAGCTTTCACAGGAAATGTGCTTAAGAAATGCAGGTAGCATACAATACTTGATGGTATTATACAAGGTTCTATTAGACTTTTAATAGAGTACCTTACATAACTCACTCGTAACTTCTTTACTCATGAACAGTGCAGCAGTCCTAGCCTCAGGTCAGAAATATTTTTTATAATATTCTATACACGTACTATTTCTTAAGTAAGACAGCATATTAGGCTCCAAGTCAACAAAAACTGAAAACATGCCGATAGATTTCTTTAAAGGATTTCTTCTATCTGACATAGAATTTTTTCTTAACAACAAAAGAGTGAAACTAGACTTCACTTTAGTATTTTACGTGGATGTATGGGCTATGAAATACCTACCTATATATATATATATACTTCATGACAGTGAGCAATTCTGTTTCCTGAATTTAAGTTACAGAAGTAGCATCCAAACAAGCATATTATGCTAACGGCTCCAGAAATAAATCTTTTAAACACAGGATACCTGGGTTTTATCTATATAAAAATGTAAAATATTCACAGGAAACAGCAATACTATGTTGCAAAGTATCTTCTCTTGCAGAATATTTCTGTGATAGAACGCATTTGGAGACAATGTCAATGCTAAGGGGCTTTGTCCTACTCTTTGCTGTTTTACCCTCATGTGTGTGTGCTAACACGACTGTTTGCTGGTCAGGTCATGACATGTTCAGGGGAACTGATTCCCACTGAAACTCACATGGAAAAGGTTTGTTTCCCCTGTCATCAGCCCCCAGCCCTCTTTTATGCTGTGCTGCCATAACAGCATGTTATGTACCATAACAGAACTGACAGGGACACCCTGGCACGCAGACAGTGCAAGGACAGAAGCAGCACAGGCCAAACACTCCCCAGTCTGGCATTGTCCAACACATCCTGATGCACCCTGGGCTTTTATGCTACAGCACTAACAAAGACCAAAAACTTGACAGAGACAGCTTTTAAACATGTACATACAATAAGGGATGCAACTTCAGAATACATAATAACACATTTTGTTAGAAAATAACTCTCTGAAAGTTTATTAAAGATAAGGATAAAAGTATTATGCATTTTCAAAGTCAGGAAAAAACCCACAACTTTGTACAGACTTGATATTTTGGGCAGGGATACTTCCTCCATGCATTCTTTTGCTTTGCATGATTTGCATTACACCACCTAGCACTAGAACAAAGCTGACATATTAAACCAACCTTAGGAAAAGTACTAGGAGAAGGAACTAATTAAGAAAAATAAAATTTACTGTGTGTTTTCTTGTATCAGTAATTACGAAGTTCAAGCTGTCAACTCAAAAAAATGATTCACAGTAATAGATAAAAAACTTACTGTAGACAAATAAGAAATAACAGAAAACAAAGCTTCAACAGAGGAAGATAGGCTCAATATAAAGACCTCAATATGAATTTAGGAGAAATCCATCTCCAGTACTGTGTCTCAAGCTCTCAGATTGCACCAAAGCACAGGCTGGAACCCAGTCCTTCTCAGTGTGCATTCCAGCCACACTCTCCCTGGCCCAACAATGATGTATTTTGAGCCCTACACACCTTGAATTTCACAGGACTGTTTTCTGAAATGCTAGCATGTTCACAGCTATGAACTTCCTCAAAAAAATTACAAGTCTTCTTAAAATATCCCGTTCTCAAGTGCACATTTAAGTCTAAATAAGTATCTTAAATCAGATTAGACACATTTCGCATTAGAAGTGAAGTCTGATTAACAGAAAACACTGTGATTACCTTTTGCCATATATTCACTTAGGTTACACCATCAAACGTAACAATTGCCCATGACAAAGTATGAAAAATGCCTCACACCATTTTATAAAACGTTGTTTAGATCCTTTCCCTTTGGCAAATACTGCATTTTCCACATCGAATGCCTGCCTCTGGCTAACTTTTCTAATTTTAGTACTTTTAAAAGGACAACAACAAAAAGATTCAGAGTGTGTGCATACATGGGGAGGGCAGTAGCTACGTAAGAAGTGTTTTTGTTTTTTTTATTATACTTTTGAGACCTTGGCACCTATACATGGAATCTGCTATATGAACACTTGTCAGGCATTCAGCACAGCAGCAGTGTTACTCTGAAGAGGTGTGTGTGTGTGAGGGAGGTGTGTATTGTGCCCACACTTTAACAGGACTGGGCTAACTCAGGCCCTAAGAGAGGTCATCTTCAATTGCACTGCTGCCAGAGGACGCTGCAGCAACAGGCCCCAGAATTGAAAGCTGTTTCAAAGAGCATCTCAAGCTGTAAAGACATGTTGTAGCTTGAACAAAGTGCTACTGAGCTTCAAGGTAAGTGAGCAAAACTGTGTCTTGGGAAGAAGCAAATGGAGAGGCAGCAGAAAGCCTGAAAGAGAAGGGACCATAAACTGGCTAGTATCTTTCTCACTCTGAAGCTTCTGACTACACTTCAACCCACTTTCCCTGGACTTTTAGCACCTTTTCCAATAAACGCTTGCGAGTAAAGTTCAGTGTGGCCCATATTCCTTCACTGCTCTCCGTGGAGGTTTGAGAATCTCGCTGGATCCTCACCCCTCGCCCCACCAGCACTTTTAGCTCAGTTCAGCCTTGCTGTTACATTCCCCACCAATTAATGCCACACTCCCATCGCAGAGCCTGTATTACAGAACAACACGGGCACTGCCTGCTCTTCCCCCTTCTGTTTTAAAGGGAGGAATAAGAATTATTTATTCTCCTGTCAAGCTGGCGAGATCCCAAGTAAAACGAAGACACGCTACGTTTGCTTATAATGAAAAGGCAATAAAATTAAACCACGGGAGCAGGAACTTCTGCAAGGCATACACACAGCATTGACTCTGGACACAGCTATCTATATACGCAAGCCAAGAGAGCCGTTTAGTCTCCAGAAACTTTTAAAAGGATGACAGGAAAGGCTGTAGCTTTTTATCTGGCAAAGACTCCGAGGCTCTGGCCAAGAAACCTCTAAAAACACTCAGCTGCCCCTTGCGAAGACTTAAAAGTAAAAAAGGGAACAAAGCGCTTAAAGCGCTTATCTAGGCAGACAGGTGTGTGTTATGTAGAGCAACCTTCCGTCCGCAGGGTCTCCAGCGGAGGGGAGGGAAGGGTCTCACAGGCCACCCCGAGCCCCCCGCCCGGGCCCGGCCGCAGCCCGGGGTTACCTCCGGCCCGAAGGGCTCCGGGCGGCCGCCGCCCGCTCCTCCTGCTGCTCCTCACCGCTCGGGGAGCCGGGGCGGGACGCGAGGGAGCCGCCGGAGGGGCTGGGGGGCTCCTCGCCATCGGAGCCGGGGCAGGAGCGGCCGGGGCCCGGGTCGGTGCCCGCGCTGCTCCCGCCGCTCATGGCGGGGCCGCCCCTGCGGCAGCGCCCGCCCGGTACAGCGCCCCGCCCGCTCCCGGCGGCACCCGCGGCACGGCACGGCCGGGACAGCGCTGGGGACAGGGCTTGGGAACACTGCTTGGGACACGGGGATACACCTCCAGGGAAGAGGGACACAGCCCGGGTACACGGCTTGAGACACGGGGACACGCCTCATGGCGACAGGGACTCACCTCCCGGGAACGCGGACGTATACACACACACACATCACACACATATATATTTTTCTATCATTGTTTGCACTAGATTTTTTATCAATATTCCAGTGTGGCTCCAAATCCGAAGAACACAGTCCCTCTTCATTGCTGATGCTGGGCCCCCTTGGGGGGGGGGGGGGGGGGGGGGGGGGGGGGGGGGGGGGGGGGGGGGGGGGGGGGGGGGGGGGGGGGGGGGG
>JAWWEU010000157.1:0-37087 GCA_035583155.1 Acropternis orthonyx | reverse complement strand
GGCCTTGGACGCTCCCAGGGATGGGGCAGCCACAGCTTCTCTGGGCAACCTGTGCCAGGGCCTGCCCACCCTCACAGGGAGGAATTCCACCCTAATATCTACTCTCACCCTCCCCTCTGTCAGGATTCAAGTTGCTGACATGGTATAAGAAGCAAGTTTTCCAAGTCACCAATTCTCCAAAACCCAGCTCCTGTGCCCACCCCACCCCTGACTCTCGGTGTTAATGCTGGATCTTGATGCCAGGGGGATGGAGAACGTGCCAGGACCGTGCAGGGCACTCACCCGGTGTGCCCCAGGTACGTGGCGTGGTGCAGGGGGGCCCGGCCTCGGCTGTCTCTTTGGTTCACATCTGCCCCGTTCTGCAGCAGGAATTCACAGGCTATCAAGGAGCCCTGGCAGGGAAAAGGGGAATTTTGGCATTGCA
The DNA here is from genome assembly GCA_035583155.1 of Acropternis orthonyx. Taxonomy (NCBI): domain Eukaryota; kingdom Metazoa; phylum Chordata; class Aves; order Passeriformes; family Rhinocryptidae; genus Acropternis; species Acropternis orthonyx. Next base: position 36,663 of record JAWWEU010000157.1, on the reverse strand, counting down.
GTGCTGAGAGGATGCAGGAGCACATCCCAGGCTGTGGGCAGTGCACTCCAAACTCCAGCCAAGACCTCACGTTCCCCAGTGTGTCCTCACAACGTACCCCCTTCACAGCTTGAATCAGAGGAGTTTTGTTTTCGTCCTCATCGTTCACCCAGTTGATCTCAGCACCATGTGCCAGTGCTTCTGCCATGAGGGGCAGGTTTCGGGCTTGGGCTGCCCTGTAGATCAACAGCCCAGGGTGCAGCTCCCTCAGGTCCTCCAAATCCGACGCCTCCTGTTCAATCTCTGCTTCACCGCTGGACTCCTCCGACACCTCGCACTCTACGAGGCAGAAAAGGATGGAGAGACGTGAGCCAGAAGCTTCACATTTCCAGTTTCTCATGCTCCCTGTTGCTCCTGAGGGAAGACAGCCCTGATATCCATCCCGCCTCAGCTGCCACCCCCGTTCCCTGCGTGACACCCAGTGCCTAAAATCAGAGAAATAACTAAAAGGCAAAAAGCACTTCTTTGTTGTGGCACCAAAGGGTGCACTAAAGTATTTTGCACACCCCAGGCTTTTACGATTTTATTCTATCATCTAATTAATTACAATATTCAGGATCTAATAGCGATATCTGGACCTTACCTCATCTCTTACACCCACTTCCAAAGCCATCCCCTCCCACAGCACTGCCCTCACCACGCCTCTGACAAGCCTCTCAAATTCAAGCGGTGGCCCCAAAAAGACCATCTCTTCATCTTCTTTGCCTTCCCCCTCTTCTCCTCTGGGACAGTTTCAAGGCTCGTGGCCAGCTTTGACCACTCCTGCCGAGCGCTGTGCCTCACCACACCCACCTTCCTCCGTCACGCTGTCCACCACCGAGCCGAAGACCAGGACGTCGGTGCTGCCGTCGGTGCTGCCCCCGAGCCCGCTGTCGCTGCTCAGACCTGCGGGGCCAACAGGACACAACCCAAGGCCGTGTTAACCCCCTGGCACGGGGCAGAGCCAGGCCCAGGGGGCAAAGGGCTGCGCGGGATGCCACGCACACGCTGCCCCTGCCAAGGGACAGGGCGCTGCTCTCCCGCTCGGCCCCACTGAGGAGAACTGCCAAGCCTGGTGGTGCCCGTGGCCCTCCGTGCAGGGACGCTCCAGCACTGCCGGGGCACTTGGGGCTGCCGAGGGCTGCGGTCCATGAGGGACGCCGTGACGGAGCCGGGAGCGGAGCAGCAGCAGAGACAGCTTTGCTTGGCAGCAGGTTGGGGGTGTCAGAAGCAAGTAAAGACACCCCTCTGCTTTTCCCACCGATCGTCTCGGTTTCCACTCTCCCCGTGCACTTGTCACTGGGGCCAGATTAAGTTTCTTTAATTGGCCGTGGCTGGGCCAGCTCACATCAGCAGTGTGATGTGTACCTCGAGCCAAACTCTTACAGCATCATCCACTGGCTCTTTCACCTTCACAGACATCCCTTCCCTTTTCCCACAGTGCTTCCCAAATTCCCTGCTGAGGCAGTGAATGTTCCAAGACAGCTGACTACATCCAAGAAATGGAGTCATCAATCACTGAATAATGGAATTGTTTGGGTTGGAAGGGACCTCAAAGACCACCTTGTTTCACCCCCTGCCATGGGCAGGGACACCTTCCACAAGCCCAGGTTGCTCCGAGCCCCGTCCAACCTGTCCTGGGACACTTCCAGGGATGGAAGTGAAAAGATGAAGCAACCTGTTCAAGGACACACGGTGTGTCAGTGGCACAGAAACTGCCTGCCTTGCCCCAGCTCACACCCGAAAGCGGCCAAGAAAATGACAGAAAGGAAGGAAGAAGCACATGCAGGAGTTGCTCCTGCAGGAAAAGGGATGGCACATCACACCTTTGTCCTGAGGGATGCCTGGCCAACCTCAGGAACTCTGCGTTCACCTTCTTGCTGCTTTTAACTTCCTGGGCTGGGAGTGTCTGTCCTCCCAGGACTCCAGAGGTGAAGCCCCCATGACCTACCCCGAAACCACCGTGATTAGGAGGGAAAACAAACCAGACTGTAGGTGACAGAGTGTTTCTAGAACAGCTGAGTGGTCCGTGCAAAGAGCAACAGCAGGAAAGGCTGCAAGAACTCCAGATCTGAGCCTTGAAAACCACGGCAGGACAAGCCACTGGAACCTGACAGGCTGTTGAACTCCCCAGAGCAGCTACAGCCAGGTCCCAGCTAAAGAAAGTGCTCCCAAAATCATGGAATCCTTCAGCCAAACAAGATAACGAAGCTACCAGCAGGAAAGGTTTAAAATGGCACATATCACACGTGTCTTTTTTTGGATTTGCTGTGGGAAAAATGCTCGCAGTTTTTAGTAGAAAGCAGACAGTGCCTGGTGGGCCCGTGCTCTCCCTCTGGCACTGCAGGGGAGGTGAGACTCCAGCAGGGCCACGTGGCTCTGGATTTGCAGCCAGGCAAGGCAGGAGGATCTGGCTCACATCACATGGATATTAACACATCAAATTCCCACTTCTGTTCCCACTGAATCAGTGATCAAATCGCTATTTTTTTTTCCTGTAACAGCAAGAGAAGGCTGTTGAGCCTCAGCTCTGGAGTTAACTCAGGACTTAACTCTGAAGTCCTGCATCTCCCAGTTGGCTAATTACACTAAATCCCTTGAAACTGGAATAGCCCAGGCCCTAATTGAGACAAGCACTGGAGCACCTTCTTTATTGATCTCAGGAGAACATGGGCTTGGAGGAAAACCTGGGAGTTTCTGCTGCGCTGACTCAGGACTACAAATATTTATAGTAAATTCATACAACAACAAGCAGCTGAGCCAGGAAGCGTCAACAAGTCACCACTCCTGAGCTAAGGATGACAGTGGCCAACACCACCAGTCTGAGACAGACGTGGGACACTAAATTAACTCTTCACAGACTCAACCAGGTTGGAAAAGACCTCTGAGAACATCAAGTCCAACTTATGACCCAACACCACCTGGTCACCCAGACCACGGCACCGAGTGCCACGTCCAGCCTTTCCCTGGACACCTCCAGGCACGGTGGCTCCACCACGGCCCTGGGCAGCCCCCTCCAAAGCCCAGTCACTCCTTCTGTGAAGAACTTCTTCCCAATGTCCAACCTAAACCTCCACTGGTGCAGCTTAACAGTGTGTCCTTCTTACTCCCTATCCAAGATCCCACCTGCAGGGGACTGTCCCTGAGGAACAGCAAGTTCTGAAGCTCCTGGGAATCGCTCTGCCTCTTGGAAAGCCTGCCACGGGTAAAGGAGGAATTCCAATCGTTTGGCTGATGGGGGGGGGGGGGGAAAAATCCACAACTGCCTCCAAATGCTGGTGCAGAACCAGAGAAATGTGGGTGTCTCTTTTGCTGCTGGCTGCCAGAGCGTCACCTTACCTCCGTCCAGGAGGAACGGCGAACCGCTCCCACCGGGACCAATGCCACTGCCACGCCAGGGGCCACCTGCCAGCGGGAGCTGCTCAGGGATGTGGCTGGCACCTAGAGGAAGGCGGACGGAACGTGAGGGGAGGTCATCGGCACGGACACAAAAAGAAAAAAGAAGGGGGGGAAAAATTGTGTGCGTAAGACTTGGCCGGGGGGGAAATGGGAAAAGTGGAAAAAAATAATGGAAAATGGGAAAAAACACGAAAAAATAGCGGGAAAGTAGGAATATTAAAAACTGAAAAATGGGTAAAAATGAAAAAAAAAAAAAAAACAAGGAAAAATGGGAAAATGCAAATGAAAAATGGAAAAAAATGAAAAAACGCAAAAACCGATGAAAAATGGAAAAAATGGAAAAAAATGAAAAACAATGAAAAACGGAAAAAATAAAAAAAACAATGAAAAATGGAAAAATGAAAAAAAGAAGGAAAAATGGAAAAATGGGGAAAAAATGCAAAATGGAAAAATGAAAACAATGAAAAAAATGGAAAAAATTAAAAAAAAACAATGAAAAATGGGAAAAAATTTAAAAAACAACGCAAAACAGGAAAAAATGAAAAAAACTACAAGAAATGGGGAAAAAAATGAAAAAAACAATGGAAAAGTGGAAAAATTAAAAACTGAAAATATAAAAATAAAATGAAAAAAGAAAAATAGGAAGGGGGAAAAGGAAGGATGAAAAAAGTAAAAAAATATAAAAGAAAAAAAAAAGAAAAAGAAATCCAGAAAACAAACAAAAAAGAAAAAAGGCAATGGAATGCAGAGTCTGGGAGCAAAAGCTGGGACCGAAAGAATCCCATCCACCAGAGTGCAAACATCAGAGACTGAGTGGAGAGTGGATCAAAACGAGCAACGGGCTGGAGTTTGGGCACCAAACTCCTCCTCACTCCTCCGAAATGTCCACCCTGGCCTTGGGTGGGGCCAACAGAGCGGCCCTGGGAGAGCTGCCAGGACAGGGGACACTCTGGGGACACTCACTGCGTGGGCCGGAGCCGGCGCCCGTGTCGAAGTAGGAGAAGAGGGAGTCGAGCTCGTCGGGGCAGAACAGGGAATCCCGGCGGAACTTCCTCTCCAGGGTGGCTGCTGTTCCACACAGAGAGATGGGAGAGTTAATGACATGCAGATGAGACACAAATTCTGCGGGTGTGTTTACACAGGTTGTGCACGTCCAGCTGTGCCCAGCGCCACACACACCAAAATACAACCAACTGCTGACCGAGGGTGGTGAGACACTGCCAACCACCTCATCCTGGGTGGTGAGACACTGCCAACCACCTCATCCTGGGCGGTGAGACACTGCCAACCACCTCATCCTGGGTGGTGAGACACTGCCAACCACCTCATCCTGGGTGGTGAGACACTGCCACCCAACTCCCCCCTGGGCGGTGAGACACTGCCACCCAACTCCCCCCTGGGCGGTGAGACACTGCCACCCAACTCCCCCCAGGGCGGTGAGACACTGCCACCCAACTCACCCCTGGGGTGTGAGACACTGCCAACCAATTAATCCCAAGGTGGAGAGACACTGCCACCCAACTCATCCCGGAGCACTCTGAGCAGGCAGAACCCCTTCCCAGAGCAGCCAGAACCCCCTTCCCAAGCATGGCCTCTCTTACAGACCAGGCAGGTAAAACTAAAAGGATTTGAAACTCATTAAAGAGCCGGAGAGCTGGAACACAAAAGAAAACGCGCAGTGTAACAATCTCCTCCTTCAGCCACAAGAAGCTCCATAAACACACGGATAACAACAGGAAAGCGGGTGTAAAGAGCTGTGGCAACACGTGCAGCAGCATTTCTGCTCATACCCAGGGCGGCTCTGCGGGTCCCACAGAGAGATGGGGCCACACCCCGTTCTTGGGACAGATCTTGGGGCTGGGGGATGTTCCCACCTGAGGACAGCATGGCTGGGGAGGCGTTTCCAGCCTCGTGCCGGTACTTCCTCCGAGCCGTGGGGGCTCTCGTGCTGCTGTTGTGCCTCTGGCACTTCTTCACGCACCAGCGCCGCGGTTTGCGCTCGCTCTCCGCCAGAGCCTCCCCGCTCGGCAGCTTCTTCAGGAATTTCTTCTCCACGTACTTCACCTTGATCCAGGCCTCCTTGTCCTGCCTAAGAGGGGAACAGCACCGAGCTGTGCACAGAGCCATAACACGCCCAAAGCAAAGAGTCATGAAGAGATGGAACTGCTCTGGGGCGTTTTATCCACCCGGCTTTAAGCCCTAAGATTGAGGTGTCTCAAACCTAAAAACACTTCCAAGCACAGCTCGGAAGGGCAGGGTGCACCAGAGGGTGGAGTGAGATGTTCAGCCCTGGGCACCACCACGTGCTTCAGAAGGGTCTCAGAGAAGGTGTAAACCCAGCAAGTCCTGGTTCCCAGCACCTTTGTGAGAGTTGTGAGGGTCAATCTCAGGTGAGGTCCAGAGGGAGGGGGATGAGGTATTTGGAGCCCTCACTGAAGGGCCAGTCACACTCTTCATCTGAATTCCCAGGGAGTTTGGAGTACTGGGTTTGCTGTGTGGAGGGATGGAGGGATGGATGGATTCCCACAGGACAGAGAAGACCTGTGTGTGCACCCAGACTCACCTGGAGCTCCCTGCTGTGGGTTTCTTAAGTCCCAGCTCTTCACACTGTGCCTCGTAAATCTGATTCATGGTGCTGTTCCCCAGCTCGCACATCAGCTGCAATTCCAGAGGGAATGAATTAAATCCCCAGGTGAGGAGTTACCTTCCCTCCAGCCTATCCTGGCACCAAGCAACTCTCCCTCCATGCCCACCATTTATCCACCTCTCCCTGTTAAATTCCAACACTCACTTTGAGTAACTCTGGCTCCCAGGAATCCAGCGTGAGAGATCGGACCTTGGAGCAGTGAACACCCAGACTCCTGTTTATCCAAAGGGAAGAAAACCAAAGTGGTTACATGTCTCAAAAGAGAACTTCTCGTGTCTGTGAAGATGAACAAGATTAGCCCAGTTCTTATTTATCCCTCTATACACAGGTAGCTACAGCATGTGCCAACCCAGCTGTCCCTGCACACACAGGCCCCTCAACAAGCAATTCCTTGGGAATGTGCCTGTCCAAACATTTCAGTCAGCTGGAATTCAGGCTCCACGTTTTTCCCAGGAGCTGCAGTCCCTCCCCGGCTCACAGCAGAGCGCACACACACACACACAGAGCACCTGTGGATCCCGGAGCACTCGATGCACAGCAAGATGCCCAGGTTGATGCTGGCCCAGCGAGGGTCTGGCTGGCCACAGTCACAGCACTGGTCGTTGCCGGGGATGCTCTGCACTCTCTGCAGGATGGTCTCTCCTTTCCCGCTGCGCTCCCGCGAGTCGGTGGCAGAGTCGATGCTGCTCGTGGAGGGGGAAGCAGTTCGGTCCAGTCTCTGCAGGGAAAAAGGGGGCTCAAGCACTCTGCAAAGCCCCGGGGAACAAACCAGGCTCTGCACAGCAGAGGCACCGACCGGAGAAGGATAAATTAGCGCTGATCCAACAAGGGAAAGGCGATGTGAGGGGCGTCTCCTGCCCCTCCCTCACCTCGATGTAGTAGCTGTCCGGGCTCTCGCGGTAGGCAGAGGCGATGCTGGCCTGGACCGCCTGGATCCAGGCCTGGCGCAGCTTCTCGGAGTCAGCCTGCAGCATGCAGCTCCTGCAGGGGCACAGGACATTCTGCTCAAGACTGCTCCACCTCTCCCTCAGCACAGAGATTCCAATGGGGCAGCAAAGGGGCAGAAATTAACCCTCCAGGCTGGGACAGTCAGGGGTGTTCCCCCTTCAAACACTCCAGGTCTGAGAGCTGATTTTAAAAGCTGCCCATTGCCAGCTGCACTGTCTATATGTATATCAGGTATAATATATAATATAATATATAATTTGGCTTTTAAAATATATCAGCCAAGATTCAGCTTATGCTGACAAACATCACAGGCACCCTGGAGGTCAGGCAATGGCATCTCCCAGCCAACATTTAATAGCCCAGGGCAGCACCTCCTCCAGTCTCATCTCTGGCAGCTCCCTGCACAGCCCAGCTCCCCTGAGGGTGGCCTGGGGAAGCCACCAGACTCACTTGGTAGGTGAGACAACCTCAAAGCAGAACCTCCTCTCTATGTCTTCACAGGGCTTGACAGTGCAGAGCCGCAGGTCTTCCACCACCACCGTGAGGACATCCTGAGAGGGGGAGAAGAGGTGGCTTTCAGGGCTCCTGAATCTGTGTCACAGCTCAGGGAACTCCTCCCCAAACCCTCCTGCTGGCACACAGTCCAGAGAGGGCAGAGCCAGCCCACCACAAAAGGGCAATGGGAAGGGGTTATATGGAATCAAAGCATGGGACAACATGTCCATGACATGGCAGGTTTACTGGGGACCTCACCAACTGCCTCATCTGAACAGAAATATTTAATCTAAATAAACATTTATTTGATAAACACCACCTGCTGACACTTCATTCTCAGAACAGTCTTAACCTTGGAGCACAATAATCCAAATCCCTTCCCCGCTCCTTCACCCCACTCCCCGCCACGGGCAGGAGACCCCAGCAAAGCAGGACCCCAGAGCAGTTGGCCAATCCTCTGGAGCCACCTGGGGCAGCCCCACTGACCTTTAGCTTTTTCTGGTACACCAGCTGGCTGTTCTGTATGGAGAACCACCTCCTGAGGGCAGACAGAGAGACAGACAGGCATCAGGCCAAGCAAACAGCAGAGCTACGGAGAGGCGGCTTGGTCTGTGGCAGAGCAGGATATTTCCATTTATAACTCCATTTAAAAGAGTGTAATTTATTTAACAACCTGATCATCTTCACGGAGGGCAAAGGAAACCATGACCAGCACTAAGCTCAGGAAGAAGGTGCTGGGACACCTGAGGGTTGCAGCAGGGTGTTATATTCAGAGCATGTATTACACACCCTGCTGGCAAAGGAACTGGGGAAAATGAGATGAGACAGGATCCTCTTTCTTTTGTCATGGCTGAAATATTACACTGATAAAACAGAACAAAAGGACTTGACATGCCTGTGGGGAAACGGGAAAATACAGGTGACTGGAGGACATCCCTTCCATATGGGAGCCCAGTGGGATGAGCTGAGCTGGTTCAGCATCGCTCTGAGCTGCTGTGACAGCTGCAGTCTCTGCTCAGCTCCTCACTGTGATCCTCGGGGGGCCACTCCAAGCCAGGCTAGTCTGTGATTCCATGAGGATTTTGCTGCTCCCGTGAGGGGGAGGCACTGCCAGAGGAGCTGAGCTCAGCGAGGAGGCGATGAGTGGGCTCCAGGAGCTGGGAATAGCTGAGGTGTGGGCAGAACTGGCTAAGGGAGGGTGGGACTGAAGAGATGGATATAGCTGAGCGGGGGGGAGGCTGCTGCCAGGGTGGGACTGAGATGGAGGAGGCCAACTGGGGTTTGGGGGAAGGGAAAACTTGGAGCCCTTGGCACCAGCGTTACTTCAGGTATCAGGAAAAACAAAAATCCACAGGGTCATGTTCCCTGCAGGTTTAAGTGCCCTTTGGAGTGACCCAGGAATTCACAGCCAGGAGAAGAGAGTTGCCTGGAATTGTTCCTCTCTATCACAACAGCCAAGCCCAGGTCTTGGCATTAACCTGACACACTTTGGAATGGCATTCTGCTCCCTAAAAATACGTGGTGCCGGTGAAAGCAGCCACACTGTGGATCAAAGGCTGTACTTTGCTCAGGAAACACCAAGCAGGGAATCCTAAAAAGGTGATAAGGACTCAGCCAAAACCCTCCCAAAGCCCCGAACTCAAACACTGCTCGTGCTGTAGCTTCTTCCTCCGAGTGCACACTTAGTACTCCTCTGTCAGGGGACCAGAGAGCCTGAGGGCCAAGAAATTAAACGAAATTTGCCTGGAATCTCCTTAGCACCGGGGGAAGCTTCAAAGAGAAGGAGCTGCTTATCTACCCAATTCAGAAACCTTTAATAATTCCAAGCTTTTTTTCCATGCAAATACAGGCAGTTTCTGTGCATGCCACAAACTGTTCACTGACGCTTATTTATTCCAAAGCCTAAGAGAGCAGCACTTTCCAGCCTTGCTGTGGGGCACACTCTGCATGTGTCCCATGGCCAAGTAAAAGATCTCTTAATATTGTATCATTTCCATGTTATGTGAGAAGAGGAAATGTAGGTCAAAGCAGCATCGATCTCATCCATTAGAAACTCACTGGAAGGGCTTGAATCCTTTTGTCCAACCATCTATGAAACCCACTGGCTATCTCAGGGGAGACTAAACACAGAAATATCGAGCAGGGGTAGAACATGAAACCTTTTCTTCCTCTTCCCAAGGTCTCTGGCAGCTGCAGAGGCTCCTGGCTGGTGCAGGAGGCAGACAAGCCAGGCATTCCCAGTGAGCTATCAGATGAAATATGTATAAATTATTAAGAGCAGGGTCAGGGCACTGAAAGCCATTTCTGAGCTCCAGTTGACATTTCCACTCTCCCGTATCTCCCTGGCCCGAAATAGCCAGGTTTGATACTCCTGGCACATCCTGCTGTGCTCTGGTGTGTCTCTTAATTGTTATAAGGGTACAGCTTTCCTGGGGCAAGATTTGAGCTGCACTGTGCCCTCTCCTCCCTGAAGGGAACCTGGTCCTTCTTTCATTGTGGAAGGCACTGAAAATGCAGAAATTATGAAACCAACTTCATTTTAACTGCTTTAACTACTCAGCTCAGAATCCTTACAGTGATGGTAAGAGTAGGATCTCAGTAAAAGGGAGTTGTGCTCCTGTGCAGAGTCTCAGCCCAAACACCAAATGGAATAGGAATCCCTGCTCACCGATTCCATGTTTTGAAAGCATTGCTGGCTCTCTTGAAGAGATAACCTTCCATCACCACTCCATTTGGGGCATCCACGTTGAACTCCACCTTCGAGTCATCGTAGGAGAAGTCCTGCAAAGAGAAGAGCCTGAGACCCCGCCATGGCTGCATTTCCAGGGCCATCTAGACCATCTCTAGGTGGAGATGAGTCTGACCAAAACATCAAGAAGAGACAAACATCTGTCAGAATCCCAAGGGTCAGACAGAGCTGCCTGTCACAGCACATCCTATGCCTTGGTGGGCTGCAGTCATGAATTATCCACATTCCAGTAAGTTTATCCGTCCCTGCTGTTTGCAGGAAAGTTCTGGACATGCTGTATTTCCCTCCCCTGGTAGCTGATAGGGAGAAAGGCAGGGAGCTTATCATCATTAGGCTAAAAATTCCCAATATCTGGATCAGTCTGCAGTGGCAAATAAAGCAAGAGGTGCTTTTCACTGGCCAGGTGAGGTAGCAGTGCTGCTGGCACCCCTGTGTGCTGCAAGGGGCCAGGACCACAACAAAGCCCAGCCTTTTCACCCAGGGAGAACGGGCATGGTGATTTCTAGAGGGGCAGAGTTCCCAGTGCCACATTCATCAGCTATCCTCAGATGCCATCTCCAGTCTGCACTCGCTCCCTTCTCCGTGCTATGCTACCAGTCAGAGCTGATTTGTCAGGTTGGCACTGATTCCCCGGATAGATCTCATGGCTTCTGACAGCTGACACAGAGCAGAGGGAGCAGCAGCTGCTCTCCAGAACATGGGATCTGCTCCCTGGGCAATGCTCTGCCTCCTTCCCAAGAGAAACTGGGCCATGGATCTGAAACGCCTTCCCCTCTAACCTGGGGAACTGTCGCCTCTCTGCTCTCTGATTCCACCCTAATCACGCATCCCACCCACACCTCCCTCTCTCCAGAGCAAATATTTCCCCCTGCACACCTCAGCTCGAAGACACAGCAGTGAAAACAACCCCATTAAATGCCTTCCCTGGCTCAGCAGACCCTGGTGATGCTGTGTTGCCAGGCAACATGCACTTGACTCTCATTAAAGATGAGTTATTTCCATGCTCAGAGATGCAAACGTGCCTGGGAGGTGTCAGCATAGGAATAACACTGATACAGAGGGAGGAGATACAATGGGACAGGACACAGTCACTCCTTGGAAAGACAGCAGGATGCCCAATTAGACACTGGAAACTGCTGCAAGGCACCCAATTAAGAGAGCTCTGCTCAGCCCCAAATTTTCTTGCCCTCGGAGGGTGAATCCCACAGGGGTTTCTCTTCTGCAAATGTCTTTCATGTGCATATTGCAAACAAAGGCTGGAGGGAATTTTCCTCCAACTTGTACATGTTTGAATGTGTGATTTTTGCAGAGCTGCTCCAAAGTGACAATTCTGCGTATTTGATGAGAATCTGCACTGATTTATAATAAATAATGCAAACATCCAAACCTCTGGACCTTGCTGAAGAGTGCACAGCAAGTGTAGGGCAAAACACTTCCCAGAACATCTCAAAAATGACCACTTAGCTGGGCCTCACCTTGTAGAATAGGTAAAAACCAGTAGGAGGCTCTAAATATAATCTTCTGATTTCTTCAGCTGCCTTTATCAGGCAGGGATGGTAAGGAGGATCTGTTGCTGAGGAGGGCAGGAGGAACAGATGGGCCAAGTACGTCACTGGGGTAAATCCACTGAAAACCAGTGGAGTCAAGCCAGGCAGGAATTTAACCTCCCTGAGGCTGCATTGCATTGCACCTCTGCAAATGGAATGGCTGAAGCTGGACAGCTGAAGGCACACGGATGTGCTCCTTGCCTTTGAAAGAGCTCTGACCTGCACCAAGCCCAGCTTGAGAAAATTACACCCCAAAACACCAAGGGTACACAGGGCTGAGCTGACTCAAGCAGGGTCCCCGGGCCAAATTCTGCTCATATTTCTGCTGGTGTAAGCCCTGAGCAACTGCAGTGCTATCAACAGGACTGCTGAAGGGCAGCTGAGGGCAGAACAAGTCACCAGAGCTGGAAGGTGGGTTTGTCAAACAGGTCCAGATCAAGGGAGAGATCTGAGGGAGAAGGACCAGCCTGCCCATCAGCCCCAAGCACGAGACACTCAGAGCCTCAGGGCCACTTCGTTCCATTCCACTGCGCTGGGCTTGAAAGAACTTGAAGTCTTTGCTTAAAAGTCATTGTGAGTGTTGAAAGACAAATGAAGGGAAAGCAGAGGGTGAGAAAAAGGCAGAATTTGTCCCCTTGATCAATATCATCTCTCCTTTCTCAGCCAGGCAAAGGCCACCAGGGAGATGGGCAGAAGGGTAGATGAAAGGCAAAGCCGTGGCAAGTGCGTTTGGGAAGCATCCAGCACACCACAGCTTAACCCATGGACTCCTCCACACAACCCCTGCTGCAGCCCAGCCAGGGAACTCCCTCACCACAGCCATTGGAAAGAGCACAACTCTCCGGAAAAGGGAGTTACAAGAACATCTATTGAAACCGGATTCCAGGTCACAGCCAGCTTACACCCTGACTGAGGAGATCCTCCTGCCAAAGGTGTTGGAACATCGTGGCCACTGCTGGATACACAGATGTGTGACAAGGAGTCCCTGCCCTCAGTGTGCCCCTGTACCTGTTCTATTCATTGACACCCAGAAGAGTTTGCTCCTGTTAGTTCTGGGGAGTAAGGGAAGGGTCCTGGCTGAGACACTGCCCCTGAAAGCACAGCAGCAGCTCTGCCTCCAGTCCCTGGCCATCCCACAAGGGACGCAGCGGAGAGCTCACGTTGCGCCTTCTCTTGTCCCCTCTTCCTCCTTCCCCTGTTACACAGGAGATTTTACGGCATGATTTTAACAAACAACCTCTCACTGAATTCTTCCCATCGCTGCAATGGACACGGAGCAGGCAAGTCTGTCCTAAATGAGCTTGGACTGATTTATTAAGCCTGCATTTAGCACCTCATTGTCTCTGCAACAGGAACAAATGCTTGACACAGAGAAGGCTTCCCGGGACTGGGATCTGAAGGGCTTTGGCTCCAGCAGCTTGTGCAGTCCCGACCAGCAGCAGCAGTGACATGTTGGATCACACTCTGGTACAATAAACCAGAGTCTTCCAAAACAAGACACCAGAGCTCTGCCATCATCTGCTTCCCTTTCCCTCCCTGACTCCCAGGAAATCACAGCCAGCCTGCCTCGCTGGCCCCTGCTCAGCCCTGTCACTCCGAGTGCACACACGAGGCTGCCTGGGAAGGAATATTCTTTCGGAAAGGACACCACAATGGTTTCCATGGGAGCTGCTGGAGCAACAATGAAGTAACACATTCCAAGAGACACGTCCATAGGGATGCGAGAGAAAGGACACGAAATGTGGAGGCTTTCAAACCAGCAAATGGAAGTTAAAAAGCCAGCACCGGCACAGACGGACCCGGGAAATGATTCAAAAGAAAAGAGGGGGAGAAAAACGGGGGAGAAAACCCAATTTAAAGGTGGTCTCGTGGCCCACCCAGAGACTCCCCTGCACAGCTCCACACACTGCTTGCATTGCAGGGGCCAGAAAAGCTCTTCCAATTGCTCCTCAGAAACAGAGGAAATGGCTGATTAAATTAAATAACCCTCGGGCAGCAGTGAACACGTTTAATAGGAAGAGTGAAGCCGCCCCTCATCAGCCTGGAATCTTTGGAGAGGGAATCTTCTAAGGAAGGAGCCCTGCCTAAGAGCATTCCCACTGAAGTAGGAAGGTCTCACTAATAGGTTCGTTCCTATCCCAAAAAGCACAACCCCTGGCTGAAAACAGACAGAACGTTTCTCTAAAACGCCAAGATTTCCTTAAGTCTTTAAAATAATTCCAATCACTACGGCAATGGCTCTCCCTGAAAAGTCACAGCGTTATTCCCTCAGTGATCAGTTCAATGTGCAAATAACTGTCCTTTTCTCTACAATGTTTTGATTTTTACTGATAGAAAACACCATTAAACCTAAGCAAGCACGAGAAGGGAATCATCTCAGTTCAGGGGGGTTTAGATATTCAAAGAAATGTCTCTTACGACTCAACTTCCATGTTATTTTATTTTCCATCAGTACCATTTAGGATAAGCAATCCATGCTGTACCTCTGAGGAGACAAAGCCTTTCACCCAGAAGTGCCCAGCGATGCTCAGCACCCCCAATAACATCAGGCTCACTAACAACATCCCTGCACCGAACAGAACTTCTGAAGGCCACTTAAAATTGTGCCTTGTTTAGCTATTTGATGGTGAAGAAAACATCATTCCCAGGAATATTGCCATTCCCTAACGGTGCACACGCCTCCTTCCACACACCCCCCGGTGCCTGCACTTGCTGTTCTCTTCTGCTCCTTGAATAGATTTCAATCTTTTCCCTCTCTGGCTCCTTGCACCTCTCTGCCTGTGTCATGTAGAGCCCCAGCCCCGAGAGCAGATGGAATTTGGAGGAGGGCTCTCCCACCTACACTCCCGTGCCGCTCAGACAGCTTTCATCCATTCTGGCCAAATCCCAATTGCAGACCTTTTGTTTCTCGAATCTCCTAATGCCAAAGGCTCCCCGTGCCAGCAGATGATGCAGAGGGATCTGTGCCCTGCCCCAGAGCCCTCCCAGCCCACGGACAGAACCCAGCACATTCGCTCTCCCGCAGTAACAAAGCTGGTTCGGGGTCGCATCAGCAAGCAAGGTCCTACAGGCACGATTCCCATGGGAAAAGGGATCCCTAAACTTGCTCTCCCAAGCCCAACCACCCCTGCAGGAGTCTCCTTACCAGGAGGTATTCAAGCCTGCTGAAAATCTTCATGCTGCAGCTGCAAGGGAGCCTTTGCTGCTCCTGCCTGGAGAGCTGAGCTGTGTCCTCTCTCTAGAGCAGCATCTCCGCTCAGCACCGTGGGCTGGCAGGGAAGGAGGGATTTCTTTTACAGCCCCTTCTCCTTTTCCCCTCCTCCTCCTTTTTTGGGAAGCTCCAAGCTCTGCCTTCGGCTGCTGTCAGAGCGAGGGGCACGGGAAGGCTGCTGGCCCCTGGGGACCTCCTGCTCCCCCCTCCTATTCACAGGCAATGAGCTTAGAGCAGGGGCTAATTACCATACAGCTGGCAGGGCGGCACAGGAGGAGCTGGGGAAGCCGGGCAGCACAGAGCCGAGCTGACAGCAGGATGCTCACCCAGTGCCTCCCTGACCTCCACAGAGCCAGCCTTGTCTGCCTTGCCCGGGATCTGCTTCCCCAGCCCCTGGAGCGGGGCCACGCTCCGGCCGGTAATTCCAGTCCTGCTCCCCTGCAGAAATCAGGAGCTCCAAGTGCCATATGGCCCCTGGTTTATTATCTACCAGCTGGGCTAAATGAGGCAGAGAGCTCTGCCTTGGCACTCCAAACGGGCAGCAGAGGCACAAGGGCTTCCCAAACTGCTCCGGGCTGGGAAGGGGTATGAGGCTGGAAGGGAGCTTTTATGTGTTCTTAGAAGTGCGGGATCGTTGGAGTTGGAAAAGCCCTCCAAAATCAGAGTCCAAGCACTAACTCATCCACATGTTTCTGAGCACTTCCAGGGATTATGGTGATTCCACCACTGTTTCAATGCCTGACCACCCTTCCAGTGAAGCTTTCCCTAATATCCAATCTGACATGTTTCACTTTTAGAGACTGCCCTCTCAGTTTTGGATTCAGGAAGGTCTGTGAGGAAGGACTGGTTTAAACATTACCCTTTCTCTACTCATTTCCCACTGTGAAAAATTCCAAGGCTTGTGTTTTCCAGATTACCTAAATTACAACATCAAACCAAATAGTCAAGATTTGTGATGAGTTTTTCTCTCCCACCAGATTTGTTTTAATTAAAACACTAATGAAACAAAATGCCACAGACCATTTCCTTATGAACTTGGCTCTCAGAAGGCTTCCCCCACACCTCACAAAGCTGTCCAAGGACAATTCAGTTCCCTGCCTTCAGCATCTGCACTGCTCCCCCCACCCCAAAACCACCCCAAAATGTATGATTTAACCCAAATTTCCTGGGTTAAATGAAGTCTGTTGTGCCTTAGCAGGGAAAACACTAGTGAGGAAAAAAATATTTGTGCCACCACTCTAATTAAGCACAACTAAACCTCCAACTTTTTCAAGGGACCAGAGGGTTCTGTGGGCTCAGCAGGATGATATATATCCAAATAAATGCTGTGCTCCCTTTGGGGATGCTGCTCCATCACAATGCAGCACCGACCCAGAGCAGCTGAAAAGCAGCTCAGAGCAGTCCCAGGCAGGAAGATTTGAACCCTAAATTGCAGTGAGGCTGTTCATCTCTCTCACAAGCTCTGTGCATGTGTGTCCTGATGAAGAGCAACTGCTCCTCCTCCTCCCCTGCAGCCTGACCCCTGCCAGTCCAGCCAGCAAACCACGGGAGGAGATCCAAGTGAAAGGCACAGCACTGGAGAGATTTTCCACGTCCCCTCGGATGAAGTCACCACCCCAGGGGAGCTGAGGGGTCACAAATGGGTTCACCCCTCCCTCAGAACACTCAAGCCAAAGGAGCACATGCCCAGGGAATGGCAGTCATTAGCTTTCAAATCCGGTTACGCTTCCATTTCGTGGCTTATGACATTTTTGAGAGAGAGCATTAGAGAGAGAACAACAGCCACTTAAAATTCCTTCTGTGCAGAAGTATTGATCCACACAAGTGCCTGCCAGATGTGGACTCCTCCCACCAGAGGCACCAAACATGCCCCAGGGGCCAGCCAAGTACTGCTGCCACTGCAACACTGAGCCCAGAGTCACAGCTGAGCATCACACCGGGCACAGGGAACCGAAATCTTATTTTAGCCCAGGACTGAAAACACCTTTGATAAGGGTGAAACCAAACTCACTAAAAACTGGGCTTTAAAATGACATTTACAGCTCAGGTGACACCGCTGATGCCACACCAAGGCTTCTCTGTGTTGCTTTCAAAAGCAGGGCTTTGTAAATACCCAGAGCAATAAAGATGTCACAAGCAGGAAATACATGTGGGTACTCACCTGCAGGAGGGTCTGCAGGGCCAGGCCAGCAATCCAGGAAGAAGAGAGGGAAAAGAAAATGAAATGATTAGTTGATGTTTCTGCAAGCCTCAGCTTTGGAATTATTCCCAGGTCTGGAAAATCCAAGCCAAAGATGCCTCCTTACTGAAAGGCCAGACTTGTTTGATAACAAATCCCATTGTCCTGGCCCGTTCCTGGTGGTTCCTCCCAGTTCCAGCAGGTGAGAAGACACACACAGTGGGTGACCAGAGCTCAGCAGCTTGCTCAGGATGGCAGCTCCCTTGCTGGGACCCCCAGGGACCCTCCCAAAGTTCTGCTGCTCCAGGCTGGAGCCGTGTCATGTTTTGGGAGCTACACAGGAGCCACCTGAGAGCAGAGTGGAGCAGCCAGAAGTTCTCTGCAGCACCCTCCTCTCTCCCCATGACACACTGACATCCCTCCAGTGCAGTGGGAGCCCCCTGTGAATGAAGAAAGGGCCCTGCACAGGTCCTGCCCGTGGGCACCAAGGGAGCATCCACTCATCCATGTGCTGGATGATTTCACAGGGTCTCTGCCCATCTGGTGGGGTTGGGCACCCGGGAATGGTGCCACACTGCTGCCTCACCACGGGGCAGGGCAGGGAGGGGTGTCAGAGACACACTAATACTGGCTGGAGATCAGGCAGCTGGTCAGCTAAAAGCTGGCTTGCTCAGCCAGGCGAAGGATGTGGGGCTGGAAGAGAGGAGAGGAAGGGAAAGGGTGGGATAAAATGCTCTAATCTCTCTCCAAAAGCGGCTCTGCTTTGCAGTCATTTTCACAGGCAATTCCAAGCAACTGCATCCACTCCTCTACCTCAGAGACATTTACAGAGCAACATTTAAACCCTCCCACATCCTCAGCAGCAAACAGGGCGACAAAGTGAGGAGGAAGGCTTGCTCAGAGGCAAAGCAGGTCAGTGGCAGAGCTGGGAAGAGCCCCAGGTGCCCTGGCCCGTGGGGTCCTGCCTGTGTCCCCCTCCCTTCCATGCTCAGAAGAGTCAGTGACTGAACATCCTGCATTTGATGAGTTCCAGCTCCAGCATCCACAGCTTCTCTCTCATCTCCAGGCTGTGAAGGCCCAACCCAGCAAGCCCCCTCACCAGCTGGCAGCTCCCACTGGGATCCAGATGGACACAAGTGCTGCTGGCACCAGGACTCACCCTTTGCTGGATCAGTGCATGTTTGTGCTCCATCTCCCTCTTCTCCACCGCAGAATCAATCACCAGCTGGTCCAGCTAAAGACAGGGAGAGCAACAACAGGTATAAGACTCAGGAAGGAGGTTTAGGAGCCATTGTCCTGCTCTAGGATTACACCAGCCTTTCCTAACATCCCAAGTCCCCAGGAGAAGGAAAAAGGCTGTTTGGGTGTGCACTGAGTAACCACAGCTCTTGGCTGTCACCCCACAAGTGACAGCAGGGCTCACCCAGCACCCACCAGGCTTGATGCTCCAACCACTCCCTGATGACCAAGTGTGAGGCTGAATAGGAAAAAGGGATGTCCTTCCAGCCTTCCAGAGAGATTGAGTCAGCCACATTCCCTGTCCCCTCACCTCTGTGGCCAGTTTCTTCATGTAGGGATCCAGCTCGTGGAGAAGACTGTAGCCCTGCTGGAAGAAGGTGTACTGGGCGTGCATGAAGGACAACATCTGGGGAGGGAACAACAGCAAGGTCAGAACAGCTTCTGGGACAAAAATGAGCGTGAAAAGCCCTAATTCCCTTATTACCCACAAAAATGGGTCTAACTCTCCCTTCCCAAAGCAATCTATCCATTGGATGTCTCTCCCTCTTCTCCTTCCTTCCTCTCACAATTCCTTCCACCTGCTGTGAGCACAGAGCAGTAAGAGCAGTGTCCTGCAGCCCTAAAATCCCCTCGCTCCTGGGCTCTGGAGGATCCTGCTGGCCCTCCAGCTCCCCTCTGCTGGCATAGCTGCAGCCCCAGAGCAGTCAGGATGTGCAGGGCAGACCCAGGAGTCAGACCCTGCAGCCTGAAAGGGAGAGGGTTGCCTTGGGGGGGGTCCCCGGGAAACACAGAGAGCCCTTACCGCATCCAGGATCTCGAACTTCTTCTTGGCCTGCAGCACGTTGATCTGTGGAGGAACCAAGACACAACTCAGCACCAGCCTGGCTTGGAGATCTGTGAAGAGCCTGCTGTGGTACCCTCAAAAACAGCCACAAACCACCCCTGCCCAATTCCGGGAGGTCAGTCCATGCAAAGGCAGTTCTGGTGGGTTCCAGCTGGAGCAGCATTTTCCGACCTGGGCTGCTCCAAGGGCACTGCTGGATGGATGTCTGCACACAGGCTGGACCAAACACCGACCCCAGGGTGCAGTTTGGTGGCAAGTGAAGGAAAGGTTCAATTTATCAGGTCACTGATAAATTGGGTCACTGAAAATTTCCCCTAGCAGGTACAATATCACAGATATAAAAGAATAAAGTAACTCCCCTCACTATAACCTTCATTAAACACCAAAGCACACCTGGACAAGTTCATGTCTGTACATTTCAAAAGTGATGGATTTAAAGTGGTACTTGAAGAGGACCAACAGAGAAACCTCCCCAGTAATGGTTCAGCACAATCAAGGAATTTTCCCTCTTTGTCAGTGGGAGAAATGGAAGGCGTTTACTACAGAGCGTGACCTTGCCAGGAAATACAGGTGCGTTCATGGCTAAATCCAAAATGTGAAAAACTGCAGTCCTGAAGGATCCACAACAGGCACGATTTCTACTTTGAGGGGAAAGCATTGCCTTTCTATCCACAGCTGCCAGAGCATGTGACACCAGAGGCCACCTCCTGATGAGCCAGAACGTGGCAGCAGATGGCCTTAGCTGAGGGCAGGAGTGACAGCTCGTGAGCTGACACTGAGCTGCTCTGCTTAACCCACCCACTGCCTGAGAGCACAGCCCTGACAGCAAAACTGTGAGTGATACAAGGCAAACCCTTGCCCATCCTGGAAATCCTCACTGGGAACAGAAACTCAGTCTAAGCCAGGGTTTAATTTCTCTTACTGAAGAAAAAAAATACATTAAGATTTCCCTTCGCAGATACGTTACAGCATTTTAGGAATGAAAATACATCCCAAGGACTCAGGGGCCAGAGGGGAAAATGGATTGGCAATGCAGTAACCAGTTGAAACCAGTGTGAAAACCCCACTTGTCCCTTTGTCTCTTGTTCTGCACTGGGAGGGCCGGTGAGATGTGGGGGCACTGACACCAACCTGCAACACGTAGTCCAGGGCCAGGTGCCTGAAACACTTCCTGGTGATGGTCAAGGTGCCCGTGGCCTCCTCCACCTCGTGGGGCTTGTGCCGAGGGGCCTGGGCGTTCTTCACCAGGGAGATCTCCATGTCCTCCCGCACCTTGTCAAACTGCTTCTTGGTCTCCTTGAACTTCCGCACGTCACTGCGACCCACAGACGGTGAGAAATCCGTGTCACAGAGAAACCAGGGACGCTGAGATCACCCCACCATCCTGCTCCAGGTGCCACCAGCATCCCAACCCACCCCAACAAGCTGTGCCGCGCCCGGCTCGATGATTCCAGAGGAAATCGAGCCTTTCTTTAGGGACAGCTGGTAAGGAGAGATACTGGGCTTTACACACTGCCTGCAGAGCCTGAAGGAAACTCTCCATGGACACCACCCAGAAAGCCAGCCTAGATGGCATCCAGCCCTGAACACAGGCCACAGTCACTGTCAGAGTAAGTGGGGAGCAGAACAATGGACAACCTGCCTGCACAATCACATGTTTCATATTTGCCTTGGTGAAATTAGTAGAACCAGCTATTTTGTGTCTCAAGCTGGTTCTGTCTTGTCTGACTGTAAAATCCAGACATTCAACTATTCTTTTCCCCTTGTACAACACGCACATTTATTGACATTTGCATTCAGAAACACACGACCCACAATGCAAACTTTCAGGGGTTTAATAATGCCCAGAGACTTCCCCCAGGGTCGGGGTCTGCTTTGCAGAGGGGGCTGTAAAGACACTTTTAGTTTGGTTGGTTGTTGTTTTTTAAATCAGCAGGTACCATCCAGGCAGGGCTTGATTTGAGTTGCATAACCACAAAGCGAAGACAGTCCTGAAGATCAGCTCTTAAAAGCAGCCCCAGTTCCTCAGAAGCTGAAAGGAGCAGTGGTGTTTTACAGTAGAGCTCCAACACTTATTTTCTGTCCAGGGGAGCTCAGTTAACCTCAATTATAAACTGTTATAACTTAAAGGAGTTACAAGCTGCTAGTGAACAGCAGCACCCCCTTATTCTTTACCCTGGGGGAGATGAAGAGCCTTGGCTGAACAGGACAAGCAGTAAATGCTGAACTCTGCCCTGTGGCAAAGTGAACTTGAAAATACTTCTGTATGGATGAGCCTCTGGCCAGGAGAATCCACCACGGGCAGGGAAGGGCAGGATAAACGAGCACAGAGGGGACTGGATTAGTGTTCAGGTGGTTGGTGCTGCTTCACACCCCCTCAGTGCTCAGAGCTGCTGAGCCACACAGCATTAGAAAAATTAATGGGGCACTTTTGGGCCATTTGCAGCAAAGAGCTGTGGGGATTTTATATCATTTTGGATCCAGCTTTGGAGGGAACGGCTTCGTCCTCTGTGCATATCCCCATGGAAAGGAGCAGAGACAAGGGATCCTGCTGGGAATGCTCAGCTCCAACAGCAGCATCACTGCAGCCTCAGGATTTACCTCATAAAACCCTCCAACTCAGCAAGGTCTGGGGCTTGGGAAGGTGCTAAAGCAGCCACAGGGCATTTGGCTACTGACAGCACAGCCAGGGCAAGCTGACCCTCCATAAATAAAGCAGGCAAAGAGCAGCAGGGCCTGGGGACAGGGAGGGCAGGAGAGGGCAAACATTGCCCTGCCATGTATGAATCACATGCAGGGGCACATTTCCCAGTGTTGCTTTGTTCCCATCAGCAGCCAGGAAGTGGCAGATTGCTCCTAAAAATGGTCCCAAGCCTGGAATTTATTTTCCACCAAGGTCAGGAGCACTGCAGATGTCAAAGCTCCGGGGCCTGCAAGCGCAGAGGTTGAGCAGCACAAAAGAATAAGTTGGAAAGATGCTGAAAGGATGACAGATCCCAAACCAAGGTGAAATTCCCCCTTCCCACTGCCAGCCTCAAGCAGATTAAATCTGAGCACATCAGAGAAATGATTATGAAGATAGTGGGGGTAGGGTGAGTGCTGGGCACGAAGATGGGGCTGAGGAATGGGGGGCTCAGCCAGGGACCCCCTCCCTCCATCCAAGCACCCAGCTGCTGAGGGATTCAGCCAGTTCCCATGGCAACCAGCTCCTGCTTAGCTGAGGACCTCAGTTGCCTCTCTGACCTATATTTGGCTGCCGTGGGATCCCTGCCCTGGGGAAAAGAGGCATTTGGGAAGCATGGGAATGCAGCGGTGGCAGGGACAGCCTTGATCCCAGGGACACACTGTCCCCACCCAGGGAACTCCCTGGGCCCAGGTCTGAAGCCACCTGTAAGTTAAGAGCCTGAGTGTGCAACATTCTGCTCACACCAGGGCATGGCAAACCTGCAGGTAGCTCTGAAGGGGTGGCCAAGCTCCAGGCTGAAGGCACTGGGATGCTCAGCTGCTCCCTGCACACAAAGAAGGGCTCTCACATCTCTCATCTTCCACACACATGCTCAGGTTAGTCCAGAAGAGCAGGGATGCCTTAATTTTGTGTGGTTCTGCTGGACCCCAAAGCCATTTGGCAGCAAAGTTCCCTTCCTCTGCCCTGGTTTAAAGCACTGCACCAAATCTGAGACAACATAAGATGCAGAGCTGGGATGTGAACCCTGGGATGTGTTTGACCTGGAGAACCAGCTCTCAGGTGGATTTTGGGATGATGCTCTGACCTGGATGCCTCATGCCCAGCTTTGAGTCAGAGCTGGGAACAGGCTGAAGAAATCTGGTTGACAACAGAGCAACCAAATGACAGTGCAAAAAAAAATAAATCATCACACAAAGCAGACCCTTTTCCTCTGCCCTCCAGGGTCCTTCTGCTCCAAACTTCAGCAGCTGTGCAGGGTTTCTGTGCCCAGTGCACACAGAACGTGTGAAATGCAAGTCCAAGAAGCTGGAGACTGAATGGGCAGGTACTCACTCTTTCACAAAGTTGTGCAGCTGCTGCCGGACTGACCTCTGAGCCTGGTCAAACAGGATCTGGGAGACAGGAGAGGAAACAAAAGGCAAATATTTTGCAACGTGGAAACACTGAGGAGTCAGAAAATTCATGGCCACTCTTCAGGAGCTGCAGTGTGAGGGACTCAGAATTACTCCAGGGCTTGGTGGGGTCCCTTCCTCGATGCCTGTCATAATGGATAACATCTTTTCCCACAGCTGCAGCACTCCCTGCCGAATTCCACAGCCTGTGCCAGGGTTTGGAATCTCACAGGGACACCAGTGCCACCAGCATACTTCCATAAGGAGGGTGTTTGCAGGATATCCCTGGTTTGGACTGTCAATCCCGAGTCTCGAATTCCTCATTTTGCCAGAGGAGGGCACTGGTACCTCAACGCTGCATCCAGGGAAGGGCAGAACAACCAGGGACAGCGCAGCAGCGCCAGCTGAGAGGTCCAAGCACACGGCAGAAAGAGAAAGTTCTTACATATCCTTTAAATGTTACCCCTCCTTTACAAAATAAATTATCCCAAGCCCATCAGTCTGCACCTTCGGCCCATCCCTGTCTCTCACTGCCCCTGCTCAGCAAGGCAGGAAGAGAAGATAGATGGAAAAGCTCAGAGGGAAAGACAAGTACAGGGACATCACTCACCAGTTACCATCACAGGCCAAACAGACTTGACTTGGGGAAATAGTGATCAAATTAATTGCCAAATTAAAATAGATAGTGAGATACAAGACCAAACCCCAAATCATGACTCCCAGCCTGAGCAGGGCTCTGGCCACACACAGAGATCTTGGCAGGCCCGGCAGAGATGCAGCACATGGCACACTCTGAGGTGGTCACGGGCTTTAACCTTGTCATTCCCCACAGTGATCTCCCAGAAAACTCTTGGGGATGATCCTGTGAAGGGCTAAGGGTTGGATTCAATGGTCCCTTCCAACTCAGCATTCTGGCAAAACCCACTCCTGCTCGTTCCTGCCCCTTCCTTCCTTCCAGTGCCACCAGTCCCATCCAGAGATACCCTCCCACCCATGCCCTGGGAGGAGACAGGTCATGTTTTTGCCCCAGCACAGCTCTGCAGCCCCAAAGAGAGCCCAAAGCACCCCGAGCAGGCACGGCAGCAGGGGCTGCACAGCCCCAACACGTTCAGCATGTGCTTTGCTGCGCCAAGGACGAGGCAAGGAACATGCCAGGGCTGGCTGAGCATAAACAGCCTCTAAACATGAACAGATGCAAAGCAAGGGGGAAAGAAAGAAAGAAAGCAAGCCCCAAGACCACCCAGCTTTGTGTTGCTACCCATGTAAATTATTTACTGCTCTTGGCATCCCTTCTCTCTCCCCAACAGCACTCCAAGAGGCATTGGCCTGGCCTGCAGCTTTTCCCATGGAGCTGCCTCCCAGGGTGATTTTGGGCACTGACAGTGCTTCCCTCCACTCAGGATACCATACAGGGATAGGAAAGCAGCAAGAAACCATCTGGTTCCCACCTGCACCTACACCTGGAGAACTTCCAGCACTGGTTTCTGCCAGGATGGCACATTTGCTTCGGATCAGGGAAAGGAACGGACACGGTTATGTCATACTTAGGACTGCAAATGAGTGGCCTGGGATATTCCAGGGAAGAAGGGATTCCAGGGTACATAAAAAATCAAACCACACAGCTGAGGAACAGCTCAAGAAAGAGCAGATCCAGGGTACACAAACTGGTGTGGATGGGACCAGTGTGACTGAAGTCCCAGAAACGTATGTGATGACAAGCAGGTACCACACTGGGCAGTGCTACATCCACCTTGCCATTCCTGCCTGGAAGAATCACCTCCAAAGTGGTGCCTGGAAAGGTTCTGCACCCCAGAGTCTGGCTGGGAAAAGCACATTTGCTTTGACCAGCAGAGCACTTGCAGGAGGACAGAATTTCCCTGCCAGGGAGGCCCCACCCCAGCAGGATGTTGCAGGTCCATGTGCAGGGCTCTTGTCCTGCCACAGCAGGGCTGGGTCTCACTCTGCTTTGGGAGAATTAACCAAGGGTTCAGCCCAAGTCAAAAAATCAGAGCTCACAAAGCTGCTCCTTCCTGAAGCTGTTTAACTGAGAGGGAATTGAGCTCGTGGTGATTACATATTCCTATGGTACAGGGACATTTCTGTGTAGGTTTTTAATTTAAATATATCTTTATCAGGACAAGAAAACTGCATAAAAGAGGAAGCCAGGCTACATACACATATATTTATCCATCTCCTGGCTCTGTGAATACTCCTCTCCCCTGCTCCTGAGCCCCACACCCCTGTGATGGGATCCATCCAGGGAAAGCCTGGAGCGGGGTTTGCCAAGTGGTTTCTGAGGGAATCCCAGGTAATGAACATGCCTTTCCTGCCAGCAGCATCTCTGCTCAGAAGCATCCTGATACCTGTATCACTTCGATTGCTTCACCACTCATTTTGCCAGGCAAGATCACCAGGGGACCATTCTCAAGCCGTTCCTCCATTCAATTTTCAGCCCAGAGTAAAGAGACTTTTAAGAGCTAAAGTTTCAAACACAAAGCTCAGCCCTTGGCTTTTTCTCCTTTCCCAGACATACTTGGAACAAACCACTTGTTTTAAGATTTTCCAGACCAAATATCACCCCACCCTCTTCTCTTTGCTTCCACCAAGACACGAGAGGTCCAGCCCATGACTCACACACATCTGCGCCTGAGGAGGGTCAGTGTGGAACAGGGAATTAACATCACTCTCACCCACCAGCAGCAAGATCCTGCATTTCACTTTCCCACCAGGGGTTTTTGACGCAACAGGATAAACCCAAACCTGTGTGTGCAGGGGATTTAAGAGTTTCAGGCACCCAAGAAATGAAAGCAAGCCCAGGATGTTAGTCCTGGAATTGAAGGCTATAATCAGGATAGAAGACATCAGAAATCGAAAAGGATGCCATTCCTCCAGCTCCCTGCGAAGCTTGCAGGAGGAGAGGAGATCCCAAAGCAAAGCAGGAGCTAAAAAGAAGTGAGATTACCTGGCTGAGAACTGCTTCTCTCAGCACTGACTCGACCAGAGCTCAGAAATAGGACATCCCAGCTCACCTGGGAATGGTGCCTGGGGAGAGATTAATGGCAACAAAAGCCCACTCGTGGTGGGAACTTCTCGGGGAGCAGCAGAGGCCACAGGACCAGGAGCTGAGAGATAACAGGGAGGGCAGGGGTCTCGCCACACCAGGAACAGCAGGACCCTCAGGATGTGGTGGCACGGGCCAAGGTGGGAAGTTGCTCCATGGATCAGGGTCAGAGACCACCAGGCAGATCCACAGTGACGAGGCAGGGCCAACATCCAGCTGGGAAAAACAGCCCATGGAGCTTAAATGGAGCGTGGGTGGAGGTGCCAGGTAAAGGTGGTCAGGGCCATCACAGCCCCTGAGAGCCCTGCGGTGGGGTGAGACCAGGATCAAGAAGGGAATCGGCCCTTCTCCTGCAACAACCGGCCCCAGCGGAGGCACGGAGGGTGTGGAGCTTCCTCTGCAGCTGTGGCACACACGGAGGCAGGAGCCTCTCCCCTCCCTGCAGTGGCCCTGAGTCACATCCCAGCTCGGATCTCCCTCATGGCCAGTCTGGAGACCTCATTCCACCCCCCCCCAAACTGTCTGGGATCTGCTTTAGGCTGCATTTAAATGAGAGTTGGCTGGCTGGTGGCCTGGGAGGGGGAGCCTGACCCTTTTGTCTGGAAAACAGGCCCAAATACTTCTGTTACACATGTTGGGTGTCTGCACAGTCCGAGCCTAACTGCTGACCCAAGGAGAAGCTCGAGAGCTCCAGTTTGTGCTGAGGTCAAAGCACACCTTTTCCTGCCCCTTCCCTATTAGTGAAGCTGATTCTTCCCCCTAATTAGAAGGCAGCCAAGCTAAGAAATTCTAGAAACCAACAGAAACAGAGTGTCTGAAATGCAGAATTCAGCACTGAGCTGGGGTTAACTGCAGGCTGGTATCGAACTTCAAGAGCAGCACCTCACTGACGTTTTTTGGACCAGTGCAATGTCACTGCACCAGGGCGCAGTGGCAGAACCTGTGAAGGCAGGAGATGACAGAAGCATCTCCCCTGCCAGATGGCAGTTCTGCATCCACAAATCCTTACTTGGCGCACCTGGACCCTTCCCAAGTGCTGTCAGGACATGCAGGTGGTCCTCCCAACCCTGTGGAGAGCAGGCAGCTTGGAAGCACTCTCCACTTTGCCTGCCTTCTCCTTCCCCCTGAACTGCACCACTACCCTGTGACATCTGCCATCTGCCTCCCTGACTCATCACAGCTTGGGTGGCTTTTCTTCTTGTCAGCAGGAAATGCTTCCCAGCTCGCTGAGCAGAGCTAAAGCTCCCCTGCAAGCTGCTCCTGCTCCTGCTGGAGGATTCCTGTGACGCAGCCACGGAGGTTTAAGGCAGAGAGCAAAGCTCAGGACTTAGTGAAGCTCAACACAGCACTGGTGAGGGCAACGCTCCTGTTACATCTTCTGGGATGGAAAATGCCTGGTGCTGCTGAGGATGGGCTTAATCTCATCACAACAGCATTTTCACTTGCAGCCTTTCCCTTTCCTTCCATTTCTGGTCGCTCAGAGAAAGGAACTCAATGTGTAAACATGACAGGGCTGTGCTGCACATCGGGATATTTCCTTCCAAGGCACGTGCAGGGCAATAGGCTGGTGGGAAAACTGCCTTCCCACCTTCTGGCAGAGCCAGGGATTCTTGCACTGCCACATTCACTGCCTCTGGTCCTTGCACAAACTCCAGCAGCCTCCCTTTCCATAGCTCCGGGGAAGTGGATGCTGACGGCTTTGAACTACCTATGAGTAGTAGCAGTAGAACTGCACCTAAAAGCAGTGCAGGGAACCCTGACCTAACCAGAACTTTGGGGGAACAAAGTCCACTTCAAGCCTAGGGTTTAACACTCTTTGGCAATGGGGTGGGGGAAAAAAGTGAGCTTTTGCACTGCTGTAATTGCAATCATTGTGGCTTTCCATCACAGGGGAAATCCAGTATCAGATATCCATTATCATTAGATATCATTCCAGAAGTTATGGCAGCTTTGTCTCCTTTACCTGTGGGGAAACCTTGGGATACTCATGTACCTACATTCATCAGGTTCTGTAAAAAGAGGGAAAAGGTTTTTTCTGCCTTAGAGTGGTCTGGCAGATTCCTGTGCTTTTCAGTCTGGTTTGTGTTTTAGGGAGACTGATAAGGAGGGAGGAAGGAGGCAAACAGCACACAGAGTTTGGAGCTGACAGCATCTGTCTGCAGACAAGTAAGCAGCGCTTCCAGCTCAGGAGAGCTTGGCAAGCCACAATCAGAATATGCTCACTCCAGAGTGGTGTGGAGCGAGGAGGAGGAGTCACAGGGGAGACCTCAGGCCCTGGAGCAAAATTCCAGCTCATGCCACTCAGGCTCCTGTGCAAGGAAATGGTCCAGGCTGGGCAGCTGGGCAGGGGAGGCCCTGGCACCCCCCAGCCCTGGCTGCCTCCCCCTGCTCCCAGGCCTCTCTGGGGGAGCTGGAAGCTTGTTCCCTGTCATGGATCACGGGAGCTTGACTGGTGAGGGATGTGATACAGCATCCTCCAGAGAGTTCAGCTGTGCCCACGCTGCAAACACCAAGCCTGGCAGGGAACCGGCAGAGCAGCAGCTCGTGCCGTGCTCAGACAAAGGCTGCTGGCAGGCAGGGACGTGATCAAAGTGTACAGATGATGGGACAGAGCAGGACATTCCTGAAGGGAAGTACTCTGGGATACTGAGGTGTTCTCAGAGTAAGGGGATGACCTTTCACTCATTCAGCTTCTCAGGCACAAGGAATTTTTTCAGGACTAAGGTTTCGTTTTTCTCTCAGGGGTGGGATGTGCAAACTGACACTGCAAAGGTGTCCAGTGGGGCTTGGAGAACCAAATCCCTGAGAGACCCTGCACCTCTGCCCTGCTCTTGGGAAAGAGCCAATTCCCCTCAACCCTGGGCTTTTACAAGCACTGGAGGGAAGAGCTGATGCTTTTAAATTTGTAGCACAACTGACAATTCCTGGAGGCACCAGGGAATGATGAGGCATTTTTCTTTTGGAAGACGGGGAGGAGTCATAGGCATTTCTCACCAGGTATTTTCCTCCTGCATGAACTGAAATTTTGGGTCTGGAGTGCCTGAGGGTGGGAATTCTTATCCCTTAGATATCCAGTGCCCAAGTGAGAATCAGACATGGAACTGCTGTTGGAAAAGCTGCATGGAGGGATCCAGCACACCCCGACACTGCTGTGGTTGTTAGGGGAGGGAAGGGACAGCCCCCTAAGGCAAACTGCTCCGTCCACAGCACAGCCACCGACAGGAATACATGCTCAGCATCCTGCCTGGAATGTGGCTGGAGGTGACAGGGCAGCCAGCAGGACCTTTGGCTTTCCTGCCACCAACATCTGCAGTGCAGGGATGCCTCAAGAGGTCAGCATTGTATCAGCGGGAGACTTCTTTCAAGCCACTAACTCTAAGTTTCTGAACAGAACATCTCTGGAAGTCAATTGTCCAACACTTTCCAAGGGCAGCAAGGAAAATCAGCCTTCCAGCTGAACAGCTGGGATGTTCCAGAAGCACATCCTCAGGGGCTCTGGGGCAGTGCCACTGCCCAGCTCACTCTCAAACCACACGCAGCCAGCTGGAGGAATTAATTCCTTGACGTCTTGCTCATCATCATGACCTACCTCAGCCTGTCTGAGCCATCCAACCTTCCCTGTCTCCCCTGCAAAGCCATTCCCAGTAAAACTGCCCAGGTCAGGCAGGAGCCCAGACTTCTGAAATCCCTCACAGGGAGAGGCAGCCACTTCCAGAGGACTTGGACCACGGCTTCCAGAACCTTCTCAGCCAGCACAAGCGGTCAGGAGCTCACTGGGGCTGTTTGGAAATGGCTTTACCAGGCTCCAAACGCAGGTAGTGCAGGCACAGAGCGGCGCCCTCTGTGATTCCCAGAGCCAGCACAAGGCAGGGATGACAAGGCTGCTGGGAAAAGCTAAAAAAGGAGAGAAGGCACGTGGCTGGGAAGTCAGAAAAAGGCAGAGGACACTGACTCCAGCTCTCATCATCTCTCCTCTAAGGTTGCTTTGATGTTTAGTCCTCCCTGCGCATTAAAAGGAAGGTGGGAATTCTCCAGAGCTCAGGGTGTCCATCTTCCACCTCCAAGCAGTTTTAAGCTTGGATTTTGCTGAGCCTGACTCAGGACATCTCCACGCCCCGTGCCACGGCAATAGAAATATAGAACAACGCTTTTTTTTTGGAGGGGGGGGGATATTTTCCCTTCTTTTTAACTTGTTCCAGTTGTACATACTGTCCTGGCCACATTCCTGGAGTGAGCACTGACAACTGTTTCATAGCTGAGATCCTCATGGATGAGCCAAGGCGCACACACACACACACACTCACACACACACACTCACACACTCACACACTCAGGCTCACAGAGGAGACAGCACAAGGTACTAAAAATAACCCACTAATTGAACCGCTGTCGGAAAGGGCTGAGGATGCAGCAGTCATTCCAAAGCCATTTCCTGGACAGGGACTCACTCTGCTGCTCACCAAGGCAGGAGGATGCTCTCCAAAGGCTGGGGGGAAGGAGGATTTCAGCACAATTCCCTGTGCATGCAGCCGGGGGAGGGAAGGGCTGGCTCTGAGAGCCCCGGAGGAGTCGCACGGAGCGGGGTGTATGGGAAGGGTGATCCCACATCAGCCGGGATCTGACAGCTCTGGGAAGGGCCCTTGTGCTGCCTGGCTGGCTGAGGGGAGAGCAGTGCCAGAAGTGCCACTGCTGGCAGAGAGCAGAGGGCTGGGGGAAGCTGCACAGCTGGTGCAGCAGAGACAATTCTGCAGCCAGAGCTTTCTGGCTGGCACTGCTTCCTCAGGGCTGGGCTGCACCACCCAGCTGGGATTCCCTGGAATCAGGGCCAGCTTCTCAGGGGCTCACAGGCTCCTTGGTAGAAAGGCTTTATGTTTAATTTGAGCAGCATCAGAAGATCAGGGGTTGGCTTTCTCTGCTTTGACACAAGCACAGGTTTCCTCTGATGCTCACACCGATTGGTTTCCCCTCTCCTCACTAACAGCACCTCTGTACAGCTGTTTGTTCCCAAATATCAACAGGCCTGGGAGACCTGCACGTGCAGTTCCTTTCCCCTGTCATTTTTAACTGGGAAACAGTCTTTCCACCTGCTTCATGAGATAATGAAATGGACTCGATGCATCTTCTTCTCCAGCTGCACGTGGTTAACTTGCATCCCAAAAAGCAGGAATTGTGCTTAATGTGCTTTGACAGGGGCATTGTGGATAAAAGTGGGTCAGTCCAGTGCTGACACCCTGAAGCTCCTTCACTTTAAAGCACTTGTGCTTTAAGCTCTTACGGAGTTATAGACTTAAAATTGCAGGTTTGGCATGGAGCCAACCCAGCATGGAGCACCCTCCTCTTCTACAAGGTTTGGGATGGAGAAAGGGCAGGGTTTAACTCCTTGGGCTCTGTTAGTGGGACAGAGCTGGCTCAGTGCCTTGAGGAAGGGGGTACCAGGAGCACCCAAGGGGACAAGAGGAAGCAACACCTTACCATGTGATAGTTAATCATTTCCTGCAGGCTGTCACCGAATTTGTCGAGGCACTCCTGCAAAAAAAGATGAAGAGAACTGGCAGGGAACAGAAGCAGCTGCCCTTCCTTCCCAGGGGCTCAGGGGGACTCTCATTTAGCCTCTGAAGAGCCCCTCTGAGTTTGGCAAGGAGGTATTTTGGAGCAGACTGATGCTGGAGCCATAGGCTGCCTGCCCTTTCCAGTTTAGTGCTGGAATCAGCATGTCAGTTGTCGCTTGCTTGGGCTGGTTACCCACGTTTCCTCCACCACTGAAGCTTACTGACCTAGATTCCAACAACTTTGCCAGCACTCTGCTTCTTAAAAGTCCAGATCTGCCTGCAAACAATGAATCTCCCCCTGACCTTTCAGCTCTGCCTTATCAGACGGTCTCTGCGTTCCTCCAAGAATAAAACCTCATACCAAATGGCTGCTTAAACAGCATAAGGGCTTTGGATATATGATCCACTCACAGCAGCAGGCAGCTGGACACTCCCCAGCCCTCCCTGTATCCCATGCTCCATCCCAGGGGTTGGATGTCCCATCCCAGGGGGGGTGACTTACCGAAATCATCTCATCCTTCTTGCACTGCTGCGACAAGTCCCGGACGCCGCTGACAAAGTGCTTGTTGGTGGTGATGTAGGCTTTGCCTGCTTCAATCATCCCACTGCAGAGCTTCACCAGCTGCACAGGGACAATCCAGCACATGGAATTACAACCAGGTTGGGTTTAGGCACCAACCCCACAGCCCCAGAGCTTTGGGAGAGATGCCCTGCAGGTTCCTGGTGTGGCTGCACTGACCAGCCCTCAGTGCCCGTGGCAGCAACAGGGGTGCAAATCACATCCCAGGGGGTGTCATGTCACATCCACGTTTCACCTGTCACTTAAGAACAGCAGTTCCAGGCTCTCCCCCCCGAGGACACAAATCAGGGCAGCCCGTTTTTACCAGTGGGTTTCTCCTCCCCATTCTACCCTAGGGCATCAGGAGTGCAGTGGAAGGAACCTGATCCCACAGACTGGTCTGGGAGGATCAAGGACTGACTCCTTGGTGCTTGGGGGACATGATTAAATGTCTAAAATCTCCTTGCTGGTCTCTGGGATTGCTGAGTCTCAGAGCCCGGCTGTCTGCTCTGTGTACTGGTGTATACTGGTGGAGGCCTCTGCTGTTCTTCCCTTGGAAGGAGGGGAAGCCAGGATTCAGCAGCCTGATGGCTTTCTATCATATTTTCCTTAAGACAACTGACCAGGACTGCCTGAGCCACGTCTGCTGTGAGCAGCCAGTGAAAATCTGTGTGTCCCCTCCCATGCAGGTTAAACCATCAAGGTTGTGGATAACTCTGAGTTATTCCCACAGCTCTGCAGCCCCAGGAAGCTTTGCTGGTGCCCTGGGAGGGATTACAGGATATAACTCTGTGACTTGGTACAAACTTTCTGAGGGACCTGGAAAGAGCCTCGTCATAGGGATGTTACAAGAGAAGTCACCTGGAACTTGCAGCAGAACAGGGTGGCTTCCCACTCTGGAATTTGCTGCAGTGCAGGGACACATCTCCAGACAGCCTTTCTCAGCTGTTGATAATTTAACAGCTGCAGGGAACATTCCCAGACTTCCCGAGCCGCAGTAAATGGCCTCAGCACGCCTGGAACTGGCTCTGAGGCCTGGAGCTTTAGTGTAGCCACAGTTCCTGGCCATCAGCCTATCTCCTTCCAGCCAAAGCTCCTCGTAAGAGGGTCTGCTAAACAATCTGAAGATAAATCCATAAACCAAAGGCCCAAAATAAGGGCTGGCCAAGGAGCAAAACCTTGACATCTTTTGGTTTACTTGGCTTTTGGTTGTTTGACCTCATCCCCGTTCTAGGCTTCTAAATGAAGTGAAAAACTTCAGCTGCTGATAACAAACAACACTTGGAAAGAAAGTTTTCCAAACTCAAAATCCAGCAGTATCTTAGGGATAATAATGTTACTAAATGAAAAGAATGGCTTTAGGGAAATCTTTCCCTGTCAACCAGCCTCATGGACAGGCTGGGAACGAGGAGCTCTCAGGTTTGGTTTGATGCTGTTCTGGGTCTTGGTGCTTGTTCTGTTTTTGCAGCCCCAAGGCTTTGGGGTCTATTCTTTATGTAGAATTGCAGGACGAACCTGCCTGCCTCTGCAGTTCTGTAAAAATACAGCTGAGCACATCAATGTATAAACACATATGTGGTGTATCTGCACACATCACACACACCCCCCCTCTCCTGTCCCTGCAGTTTGACACTGGCTCTGAGCAGGATTCCACATCCCATCCAAAGCCGGAGAAGAAAAGCAAACAGATGCAGTTCCTGTCACATCTGGAGCCCAGACATGCACCAGGGGTTGGACAGATCCTCTGGAAAGGAAACCCAGCCCATTCTGCAACGTGGCGGTTTGCAGTGTAACCTCTGAGCAAAGCCCGTGGCCAAGGCTGTGTCACCAGCGGCTGAGGGACAGCCAGCACAGCCCCAGCCCCAGGGGTAGCAGTGGGCATGGAGCACGGGATAAAATGAAGGGAATGTCTCTGGAACAGCAACCGAGCCCAAATCTCTGGGTGAATCATTTACACTGCCCTTCACCTCCATTTAAACAGGTGTTAAAGACCGATAATTTATAAAGGGAGTGCTCAGGGCACAGTAAAAGGCAGAGGGACAGTCAGGCCTTGCCAGTTGGCTGCTCTTTAAGCTGTTTGGGGACCACTGACCAGCACTCCCACCAAGCCCTGCAAGGCTGCCCTGGGCACCCACCCAGCCTACCCAGGAGGGGAGCTGGGCCATCCAAAGCTCATTTCCTGGGAAAAGGGCTGACTGAATCTGCTCCAAAGTCTTCAGATGCAAACTCCAGCCTCCCCTGCTCTGGACCCAGGCCTGATAAGCCCATTGCTCACAGTGACTGAGCTCTTGTACTTCCATCCTTGTCCTCCTCGCTCCAGGACTGTTCCTGGCACACCCAGTCATCTCCCTGCAGGGGCACTGACAGCAGCAGTGCCAGAATCAGAGCAGTTTTCACCCCCCAGCTTACGAGGGGGACACATAACCTAAATCCCTGTGGAGCTTTCCCAGTGACACCAGTCAGCTCGTGCACACAACATTTCAAGCAGCTTGATTAGTAAAGAGGTTTTATAGGACACAGCTTTGCCTAGGGCTTGTGGCTTCAACAAAGCCCATTTCTCCATCAGACACAGGAGTTTTATCCCTTGCTTTGGGGGAATCTCCCAGATAAAAAGCAAACAGCTCTTTGGGCTCATCTTTTTCGTTTCTCTCTGTTCTCATTTAGAAACAGTCTAGCTGATGCCTCTGACATCAGGAGGAGTGGGGGTGGAAATGCCACCTTCCATCACCAGCTTAGATCCAAACTACCAACTGGATATAAAAGCCACCAGCATCAAAGCAAAAATGGTTCCTGAGAGGGTATTTCCAGTGCCAGATTCCAGCTGCAGTGTCTCCTCACAGCCCTGAGCTGGCACAGTGCTGCCCGTGCTGTGAGGGCACTGAGCACCTCCCACCCCCCTGGCATCACAAGCAGGAGGGTGGAGAGGGGAACAAAACAGCTCTGAAATAACCTGCCCCAGCAGTGTCAGTCCCTGAGATCCAGGGGCAGAACGAGAAGCCCCTCATTCACCATCAGGAGCCTGCCTGGTCCTCTTGTCCCATCTCCTTTGGCAGCCACAGAGGGGCCCTGCCAGGTACCTGTCAGCAGAGGTCCCCTGCTCCTGGTGACAAGGCCACTGGATTAAACATTAGTTCCCTGCCAGCTCGGATTTTAGGGGAGGCTGGAGGGGTCAGATTCCTGAGGAAGAGCCTCATCAGTCCCTTCTCAGACCACTTGCTCCGAGCTGCCCCATCTCACCTTGTCAAGCTTTGCCTCTATCTCCACCACATCTGTTTCCACTTCATCGATGGTTGCCCTGCAATGAAACAGCACAAAGGGATAATTAATTGATGGCTTATGATTGATTGGGAAAGAATCAGGAAGTGGTAGGTGAGCAAGGATCGGAGGGATGGAGCTGTGAGTGCTGCTGGTGGGCAGGGGAGGGACTCACAGTCCCCACTGTGGGGTTTCCTGCTGCCACATAAACTCGGGACTGACTCAGGAGAAGGATCACATTCCACAGGGCTGGGAAAGAGATGGAGATTATTTTATCTCCTGTCAGCGCCACGGAGAAGTTCAGGTGGGCTGTGGCAGTCACCCCCAGCAAACTCCTCCAGTGGCCGTGTTCTGACTCTGCAGGCAACGCTGCTAATTGGCAGCAGTGCTAATTGACACAGAAACACCCACCGTTCCACCTCAGCCATCCGTTCCCATCAGGCACAAATTCCTCGTTCCAGTACCACCAAACCCCATTTCCAGGCTCTAACTGTGCCTGAAGTGCAGCCACGTGGCAAACTCTGTCCTTTGGACCTCAGGAACTGTCACTCAGGCAGAAACACATCTCGGCCCTTTAGTCACTGAGCACCACAAGGCTCTTTCCCACACGTGGGGGTTTTGCTTGGACACAGATAAATCTGCTCCACGATTATTGGATCTGTTTTCTTTCCACGTCACTGGCCAGATGTGACAGTAAGAGGCCATTAGAATCCAGCTGCAAAGGTCACCAGGCCTCCCCCTCACCAAGTGAAATATTAACATGACATCAGGCATTTGCAAGAGGCATTCCCAGACCGAGGCATGTGCTGTGGAGTGGCTTTTGGAGTGCCCTGCAGTGAGCACTGTAAGGCCGGGACTGTTCCCTTGAGCTGCTCCCTGCCGTCTC
>JAWWEU010000152.1:0-12803 GCA_035583155.1 Acropternis orthonyx | reverse complement strand
GGGCCCCCGGAGGGGACACACAGGGTGCAAATGGGGGATTCACGGGAGGGACCCCGGGGGATTCACCGGGGGGTCCACGAGGGGGTACACGCGGGTTACACAGGGGCATACGCGGGTGGGACACGCGGGGTATGTGGTGACACACGTGGGGGACACCGTGGGGGGGGGGGGGCAATACACGGGGATACACTGAGGGTACACGTGGGATACACCAGGAGATTCACGGGGGACACGCGGGGCACACTGAGGGGATTCACGGGGTGGGGTGGGCGTACACAGGGAGACACGAGGGGGTAACATGTGGGGTACACCGGGGTGTGCACAGGAGAATACGCGGCTCTCAGAGTGGTTTTGGAGAGGCAGAACCAGTTGCCCCCCACGCCGACACAGCCGAACCCCCTGTCTGCCTCAGCATCCCTGAGAAAACCTGCCTCAGGAAACCTGCCCCACATCAGGGTCTTTGTAGGACCAGGAATAACGGGAGCTTTTCCCCAGCGAGACCCCGTCCCTTACGTCCTTTCCCTCAGGAGCAGCATCTCCTTTTCAATTTATTTTTATAAGGAAGGAGGGAGAGAGAGAGACAGAGACAGAGACAGAGAGACAGAGAGTCACATCCTAATCTGGCAAAATGCCA
Source organism: Acropternis orthonyx (assembly GCA_035583155.1). Taxonomy (NCBI): domain Eukaryota; kingdom Metazoa; phylum Chordata; class Aves; order Passeriformes; family Rhinocryptidae; genus Acropternis; species Acropternis orthonyx. Next base: position 12,169 of record JAWWEU010000152.1, on the reverse strand, counting down.
GGGAGTGATTCAGAGAAGAGGCGAACGGCAGAGAGAGGCAGCCTACACGGGAGACTTGTTTCTGATTTCCAAATGTCAGCATGTCCTTTAATTAAATGCTGATTAACAGGGGACGTGCTCCCTTGCGCTGGAGCCGGGGCTGCTGCTGCTCCCACCGGCTCCGCGGAGAGCACTCCAGCCGCTCCCACCCCTGGGATGAGCCGCCTGGCACGACGGAGAGGCGGGAGAGCGGCGGGAGCCGAGCCAGGCAGCCTCATGCCGTGGTTTTGTGCCACACCGAGGGCACCGGGAGGTGCTGGTTCGGCTGCTGCTGAAACCTCTTGCGCCCGGGTCCCCGTTCCTTGTGTTGCCTCCGAGCCGGGATTGCGCCTGTGTTTTCTGTCTCCGTGTGGAAGTTGAGTCGGATCTAGCTGAGCGAATCGGGATGCAAACCCCGATGTGGATGCTCTTACTTTAGTTTGAGAGGCTCTTTTCTTCCCTCAGCTCTGTCTGCTCTCTGTACACTTCAGCTGCGCTGCAAAAATGCTCTTGGATTTGGGATCTCCGAAAACAGCTTGTGTACAGTGTCCCTAAGCACTATCAGTTACAATGCTCCTCTTTGTCCTCTCAAGCTGCCTTGGCTTTGAAGTCAGTGGGAGGGTTATCCTTGAGGGAAAGGAGGGCTGGGCTGTGCTCTGGGCCGTGTCGGCCCTGGGCGGGTGGCGAACCCTCTCTGACCCTGGAAGTGATGAGCAGCTCCCTAAAGAGGCGGCCCCGCAGCCCCGGAGCTGATGGAGGTGGGAGTTGGGATGGAACAGGTGAGTTTGGACACCACTGTGCCCGCTGTGTGTACCCACAGCCATTCGTGGCCTGGGGGGCTTTGCAAGGGACCTTGCTAAGTGTGGACCCTCTTGGTGAACTTTGTGCCCCGGTTCCCCAAGCCCTTCAGGCTGGTTTTGTCCTGGGCATTACAGGGTTGGGGCAGCCCGGCACAGGTTTGTGAGACAGAAGAGGAACACTCTGCCCTGCACTGAATGCATCTGGCTGACCATAAAAGCGTTCCCAAGGGTACAAGAGCTCTCCAGACTGCACGGAAACTTTTACCTTGGGCAGCCTCCCTCAGAGACCTGTGTCACATCCTGTGCACAGAGCCACTCGCTCAAGCAAAGCCAGGGAGGTGACAGGGCTGGTCACATGCCAGACATGGCTATATCTGAAAGAGTCTAAAATTAAAAATCAAGCTTTTCCGTGCAAAACTGAGAGAAAAAGCTTTTCATGCTTATTCTCCCACCTGCTCTGCACATCCCTCCCAGTGCCAGCTGAAAGTCTTTCCTCCCTTTCTGTGTCACCTCCAGAGGTGTGAGCTTGGATGACCAGAGGCTCCAGGTGCCACATCTCCCCATGCCCATGAAATGTGCAGCTCAAAGTGGCTCTGGCTTCCCCATCTCCCTGTACAGCTCACGGGGGCTCTGGGTGCCCCGTCTCCCCGTGCCCTATCGATGTGCAGCTCACAGCAACAAGTGTTCCCTCTCCGGGCTCCCACAGCGACGCTGCCTATTCCCAAGCGCCACCTGACGGCATCAAGGCCAGGAAGGATTTGTCAGACAATATTTATATCGGCACAGGCACGGGAATCAGCTCCGACAGCAGGGAGGGTGGAAATGGGAAATGGGGACGCTGAGAGCAGCCCTGCCCCGTGTCCATCCCCGGGATGGGGCAGAGCAAAGCCGAGTTCAGGGAATTCACACAACGGCTCCCCTCTTCTCAAGAACATGAAAGTTCTTCCAAGCTAGCCAGGAGGAAGGCAGATCCTGCTAGCCTTGGCTGGAGGAGTCCCACAACTCCCCCCTTTTTAATTCTCCTTGATGTGTCTGAGAACACAGCTCTGTGTTTATAAACGTGAGAACGAATGACACAGAAATCCCGGGAGCAGCAAGTCCCGAACACCTCCCACACGGCAATGCGAGAGAAGTCACTTTCCTCTGCCACCAGGCAAGCGGTTTTGTCACACCCGTGTCACCTCCACCTCCCTCTGCCTCCCCGGAGGTGCCTCCCAGCCGTGTGTCGGGGACCCTCCGGCTGCACCAGCCAAGCAGAAGGTTGGATACACTCCAGCCCAAGGAGAGGGTCTCCCCCAACAACGCAATCGGCAATAGTGCCTGGAAGAGATATCCTTCAGCCAGGCCACTGCCTCCCCTCTCCCAAACCAGTCCCGGGCAGGGAACATGGGGGAGATTAACACGGTGCTGGCTCAGGGTGGTCTCTGAGCGCAAAGCCCTTGCAAAGGGGAGCTTAACTCTGCCACGGCCCTGCTTCTTCACTGCATCCCTCTCCCCTTCCTTCCATCCCTCCCTCCCCTCGGAGCGCCGGGTGTCTGACACTCGCCAGGGAAAACCAGCCGTTCGGGAGAGCCCCCGGCTGCCTCCCGAGCGCCCGTGAGCCGAGCAGGGCAGCGCTGCCTTCTCAGGAATGGTTCTTACCAGCCGGGATCTCTGCTCAGCCTCTGGCATGAGCCAACCTGCCCATGTCCCGGGTCCCGAGCCCACCCACCCCGCGGGGACCACCCTGTCCCCAAGTCCCGCTCCCGATTTTAGTGGGGAGCACCAAGACCCCCAAGGCACCAGGATGGAGAGGCTGCAGCAAAGTGTTTGTGCTGGGAGGGATGGGGAGAGGACGCAGGGGGAGGGGGAGGGAGGTGGCGGCGATGGGAAGGGGGGCGGGGGTGAATCATTTCGAGGGATCCAGATTTCCATATTCCCCCTGCTGGAAAATTAAAGTCTGCTCTGAGTTTGCATCCCAAATGTGATTGCTTTCGGATCCCTGCCTTGGAAAGCACGTACCTCCCTCAGCAGCCGGCCCTGCCGGGATCAGTGTCCATGCTGTCTACCTGTCAGCAGGCTCTTCCTTCTGTTCACGCTGAGCATCATATTTGCTTTGAACACCGAGGTAGTTAAAAGCTGCAACTTAAGGACTCGAGGAGGGAGGGGGGTGGAGGTGGACGGACTCACTGAGCATGAAAAGCAGCCATTGGCTCTGCCTCTCCGGCTGTTCTGCCACTGGGTTGGGCTGAACATGTGTCATCCTTCCCCTGGGCTCCCCTCATTTCCCCTCTCGGGGGGCAGGAGGTGACGGACCCCCCCGCCCGGAGCGCCCCTGCCCCGGGCAGATGCGGACGCCGCTCCCGGCGCTCCGCTCCCTCCCGGGGCCGGACGGCATATGGTGCCTGATTTTTAATTTCCTCGGGACGGCGGCTCGTATGGCGACTGGCAGGTTTCTCACCGCGCTTTAGCAGGCCTTTGATTAACCCCCGGTAGGTCCTTACGTGCCAACTGGCCGTATGGGCTGAACAAAGCGCTTCCCGATCCCACCGCTCCCGGCTTCCTTCTCATTAGCGGGGAGCTCTTCGTCTGAGCCCCAGCCAGGAGAGCAGGGCCTGTGTCCTGCCTTTAAAGCTGCCTCTTCCCCACATTGTGTTCCTGGGAAAACGAACTTAGCTATAAGCCTTTTTTCAAACCCTGCCTACCTGTTACCTGTCAGCCCCGTGCAGGATTCATCTTGCCAAGTGAAATTGCTGAATGTTTAAACCGGTGGCAACGGGACAATCCAGCTTTTGTGCAGGGCTGCTCTCCCAGGCTCTCTGCAAACACAAGTGGAGTCGCTGAGTTTCACTCGGGTCCTGCTGGGAAAGATTACACTGCGACCAAAACCACTTCTCTTGCAAAATAACGTGAGAAATTAGTCCAGCCCTTCGAGAGATCCCTGTGTGATTACGAGGAGCCCCGCTGTGTCTCTTGGGTACCACCATTTCCAACCACATATATTGTGCTTGCAGGTTTGTTCACTCTTCTGTATTAATTCCCAATTCCTCACGGGAATAGCTTTCACTCTGCAGACTGTTCAGGCTGAGGCTGGGTCGGGGATTGTGTGAGCACAAATGGACAACGAGCAGCCTGGTTGTGTCTTCTGAAAGGTTTCTGATGTGTGCGGTGTTGGCTGTGACAGCAGGGATGTCACTTCTGTGCGGGGTCTTCGCAGGGTCAGGGAGCCCCTTTTCTGGTTGGGAGAAGCAGCTGCCGCCTGAGTGAGGACATGTGGGCACTTCCCCCCTCTGATCCCGCTCTGCCATCCCACTGCAGCATTGCCATGGCACTCTGCTCCTCTCCCTGGCATCGGAGGGAACAATCCTGGTGCCTTTCGCACATAAGGAGCATGACAAAGGGATTTGCCATCTTTATGGATTTTGGTTTTTAATAGAAGCAAAAACTACTGAAAGCACAATCACTTGACACTGCCACTGTCCCAAAACAAAGATGAGTCTTTTTCATACCCTGCAAACACCCATTCACCTCTGTCTGGGCACAGGGGTGATCCTTAGGACAGCAGATGCCATCTGGGAATTCCTTCTATTTATTTTATTCCTCGGTAGATCCCGAGGCTGGAAGAGCATCCCATTATCTTTGTGAGAACTAAGGACTTTGCTATTTGTTTGAGGCACAGGATGAAGATTTCAGCAGCACCTCTGGACCTGGGACACTGCTGGCAGGAGTTAAAGACCTGCTGGCAAGAGACCAACCCCCAAGACCATGTTAAGACTGCTGACAAAAAGGTATTTCTGATGGTGTTCATGAGGGGCAGGTCACATCAGCACTTGGATGAGCAGGGTGGTGACTTCCTGCAAAATTGGAGTGTGGGGGAAAACCTGTGATGTTCACAGGATCAGGGATGAGGTCAGGTTCCGTTTGCTGCTGGACAGGCACAGGTGAGCAGAGCATTCCTACCTGCAGGTGTTTCACAGCCTGTCAGGCTGCTGCGACATTGCAGCTCAGCTGTAGTTAATGTTGCGAAAACTGCTTGTGAAAGAGCAGTTACATCCTCTGAAATTCTGAGCTGGATTTCTGTGGCACGTGCTGAGCTCCACAGAAGGCAGAAAGGAGGGACTGTTGTCCATCCTTGGGGATTTCAGCTGCCCTAAACCCCAGTGTTCTTACATGGGGGAAAGCTCTGCCAGGTTTTGAAGTGTTTCTCCAAAATCCACCTGCCAGCAGGCAGAGGGGCAGGAGGCTGTTTATGGAGAAATGTGTCGCCTGAGAATTGCAAGAGAGGGATCGTTTGTCTTAAAAACATTTAGTGTGAAGTGTAACAATTGTGGCCCAGGAGAAAACTGTGGAGGTTTCATCCTGATCCTGCACAATAACCAGCCTAAACAGCTTTAATGGCTTTAAGCTGAGGGAAGGGAGAGTTAGATGGGACATTGGGAAGAAATTGTTCCCTGTGAGGGTGGGCAGGCCCTGGCACAGGTTGGGCAGAGGAGCTGTGGCTGCCCCATCCCTGGGAGTGTCCAAGGCCAGGTTGGATGGGGCTTGGAGCAACCTGGGCTGGTGGGAGGTGTCCCTGCCCATGGCAGGGGGTGGCACTGGGTGGTCTTCAAGATCTCTTCTAACCCAAACTATTTGAGGATTCTGTGATCCTACGAAAACCCCTATATCCTAGCAGGACATCTGTGTGAAAGCTGATGTTTTTTCCCTGGAGTATTGAAGATCAGGTGTCTCCCACAGTGGAGCAGAAGTGCCTTTCCCAGCGTTTCAGACTGTGCTGATGGAAGAAGCAGGAGTGGGACCCCCACAGAGCTGTGATTCCCCTCCCTGCAGCATTTCCCAGACAGGAAAGATTGCCTAGTGAAGTGACAAGGTGCCTGGTTCTTCCCACCATGTGCTCAAGGCTGTTCCACTCCTTCCCTACCCCACCTGCCTGCACAGGCAGAGTTTGGAGGGGACCCAGGAGTGGCATTGCTGTCCCCCTGCAGAACGGGTCCGGCAGCTCCGGCATGTGGGCACACGCGGGCCGGCAGGGCTGGGAGGACGGGGTTTGGGCAGACCATGGGCTGCTTTAACTCCTCCCCAGCCCTGGGGACAACCTGTGCTTATCCCATGGGATGCACCAGTGCTGGTCCCTGGATGCAGCAGCGCCCGGGCGGTGCCAGGGCTGAGCAGAGGCACTGGGCACCCCAGTTCAGCCTGGCAGAAAGGGTGGCACTGCCTGGTTTCTGTGTCTCTCTGGGTTTCAGGGGAGCAGCCTGGCATTTCCCAGGCAGTCGTTTCTCCAGAGGACCACGAGGTGGAAGCATTTTCCAAAAACTCCCTCGATCACTTGGGAACCTGGGGACAACCTGGCTCTGCCTGGAGCAGGAGGGACAGGACAGCCAAGGAGCTCAGGGGTGGAGAAAAGTGCTGGAAAGGGATCAAGCAGGGACACAGGTCACAAGGGGAAAAGCCCCTTCTCCAGGAAAAGGCTCCTGCAATTATCCCTGATGTTAACTGCCCATTATCCAGGGAAAAATGTCTTGTATCCTGCTCCCCAGAGCAGGAATGCAGGAGCACGGGCTGCCCAGGGCCATGCTCTGGACCCCCAGGCCTGTTCCATGCAGGGGGTTGCCCAGTGTCATTTTGTGTAACTTCTGGACTGCAGATGCCGAGCCCAAACATCCCAGAGAGATCATAAAACCATGGAATATCCTAAGCTGGACCCACGAGGATCATCCAGTCCAAATTCTGAGCCTCCACAGACACCCCAAAATCCCACCCTGTCCCTCAGAGCGTTGTCCAAACCCTCCTGGAGCTCTGGCAGCTCCCACTGCCCTGGGGAGCCTGTTCAGTGCCCACCCACCCTCTGGGGGAAGAGCCTTTTCCTGAGATCCAACCCAACCCCCCCTGACACAGCTTTAGATGGCTGGTTCCTCTTTTCCCTCCTCTAGCCAGAACTCCCGGACACCCGGCTTGTGGCAGCTCTGTGCAGCCCCTTTCACAGGAGGGCCAACACAGGTATCGGGGTGCCTGTCCTGGACCATGTCCTGCTGCTCACGGCCAGCAAGACCCACCACGGCCTCAGGCTGTGAGCCTGGCAGGACCTGCCTGTGCCTGCTTGGCAGCACCTGTGCTTCCTGTGGGCCTGGCAGTGGGCAGGTAAGAGCCAGGAGCGGGGCGTGCCCGCTGGCACAGGGTCAGCCCTCGTTCCTCACGCCCGACACGACACGGGCTCCGCGTGGTGCTGAGTCAGGGCTGATCAGCTGTGCCTTATCCATCCCGGGGAGCTGACACTGCTCCATCCTGCCCAGCCCTCCCAGCTGGGCAGGGATCACCACCGTGCTGCTGGATCCAGGCTCCATCCAGCCTGGAATGTGTCTTAGCTCGTGGGAGATGCCAGCTGGGGCTTTCCCGGTCACTGTCACCCAGGGTGTGGCACAAAGCAGGAGGGGGACAGAGCCCCTGTAATACCATTCCTCGTGGCCACCAACGATGGGGAGGGCGCTCTGCTCTCCTGCAAAACCTTGGTGCCTGGAAGCACACTTTTCCCTGGAATATTTCATAAGGGAGGCACAGTGGGGGGGATAAAGGGCTTGGCAGCAGTGAAACAGCACTGAGATTTGCCTCTGTTGTGGAGGGGTCCCATTCAGTGCTCTGGAAACACATTCCCACCGACCTTGGATGAGTCCCTTCACCTCTTCTCTGTGTGTGACACCAGAGTTGGGCATTTCCCTGTTATCTGCTGGTGTGGAGGCATTAAAAACATGAAAAACCAGAGAGGAAACCAGGCAGACAAAAATGGGGACTGCATCCTTGTGACCGATGATCCCACAGTCAGGAGGTTCTGGGCTTCCAGATATTTTAGGGTGGGTCGTTCCAGGCAGGACCCACCTTCCCTGGCTGGCTCTGCTCCATGCCCAGCATCCCTGTGTGACAGATTGAATGTGCAGGGCCCAGCTCGGTTTGCAGAAATGCCTTGACATTTAGCCTTCCCTTGTGTGTGTTTAGTCAGTAAACAGCTATAAATAAGTTGCTTATACCCAAGGGGCTTTTGAGAAGCTCTAAACCCAGCGAGTGAAGGCTCTATGCTGGGCAAAAGAACTGGTATTTTCATCTTGATCCCAGTAGTTTCATGGACTTTATTCCTGACTGGAAGCAGCATGAGCACAAGGAGAGTCAGCCTCAGCATCTGCAGACCTCTTCTGTGGTGCTAATTGATTAAATCTGTGAGACAACAAGAGAGCAGATTTATCCAGAACAGTCCTGCCTTAAACCTGTATTTCTGTTTATTTTTTTTTTTCCTGGAACTGCCTTACTGAGTCAAAAATAGTGGCATCAGTGGCTGGGCTGCAGGAATGCCAGTGCTGGCAGATGGTGGGCCAGTGCTGGATGTCTCCAAGGCACAGGGGAGGGCACAGCTCAGCACTGGGGGTGCTCTGATCTCTGAATCCTCCCGAGGGCTGTGCTGGCTCTGTGTCCTTATGGGGTCACACATGTCCCACCCCGTGTGCCGCTTCCAGCCCGCTCCATCTGCCACAGGAGTGTGGAGCCTTTTGAAGTCCTGCTGTGAGGCCCTTTGGATGCTGCTGGAGCCTGGGGAAGGGTGGTCTCTGCCTGGATTGCAAGGCTTAAAAGACCAAGTGCAGCCTCCAGTTCCAGAGCATCCTGCTCTGGGGCAGAACATCTGGATTGGGTGAGGCACCACGACTGGATGAGCCTCCAGACCTGTTTTTTCTGAGCTTTGGGATTTGGTAAAGCTTCTGTTCGAGTTATTTGGTACACAGGGAGGGAACAACCTCATGCTTTACCCCAGAGCTAGAAATTACTGCAAAGACAGCATTTCCCAGGCAGAGCATCAACAGCCCTGGGAGCTCTTTGGTGACATCAACAGCCCTGGAGCCCTCCTGGGATGCCGTGGGTGGGATGCTGAGCAGAGCTGCTCTGGCTCCCAGGGATTTCACTGTGCTGTGGGGGCTCAGGTCTCAGAAAACTGGCCCAGCCAAGGGCAGGATCAGGCTGAGAGCAGCGGAGTGTCCACCGAGCACTCGGCATCTCTCAGGAGGAATCTTGAGCCTCTGCCAGCCAGAGGAAGTCAGCAGGAAAGTTTCTCTGCAGCCTGGCAGGGATGAGGGGGCCAGACCCTTAGGACAGCAGGTCTGCAGCTCTGAGCAGGAGAGACTCAACGTGCCATTAGAGCATTTATTGGCTGGGGAATCCCAGCACTAATGAACTAATAGGTGCATTCAGCAAGGAAGAGGCTTGTGCTGGAGGTTCTCCCCAGAGACTGCCTTGCAGGGAGCTGCCTGCCACGGGGCACTGGTGGCTTTCTCCTGGGCAGATGCCTCAGCACCAATTAAACTACGTTCTGGGCACCCTGAAAGCCCCTCTCCACTTCCCTGCATGGCCCAGAGCAGGACCTGTGCTATCCCTGGGGTTTCCCTGGGATGCAGCCAGTCCTGCGAGGCTCTGCCAGGTCTTACCTCCAGGAATTTCTCCCTGCCCTGTGCTGCTGACACACGGATGTTTGCTGGCAGGGAAGGAGGGGGCAAGGTCCTTGTCTGCACCAGCCAGTTCTGTTTGTGCCCGGGGAGAAGCAGCACAGAGCAGCGAGTGAGTGTTTACTGGGGAGGGAGAAAACTAGAGCAGGGTTTTATTCCAGTGCAGGTTTCCCTGAAGCCTGCTGGGATGGAAACAGGAGCTGACACCGAGGTGCACAGACCTTCAGGAGCTCACACAGCCCCTCAGGGGCAGCAGGGAAGAGGGAGCCCGGGGTCCCTGTGATGCCACCCATGCCTGCTCTCTGACCATGCTGTGCTTCATTCCCTGTGCCCACGGCGTTCCTGGCAACCTCCCCCAGCCCCCAGCTGAGAGTCTCTTGGGGATGTTGTTGCTGCACCCAGCCCCAACAGCTTCCCCTCTGATCACAGGAGCTGTCATGCTGACTCGCCTCAGAGGGAAAGGCTTGCACACAGCGAGTGGCAGCTGGGTAGGAGATTTTCCTCTTTTCAGCTAACTCTGCCGCCATCTGCTCCAATTCCCTAATTATAACAGCAGAGGTGGGGGATGTCAGACTGGATAGGAGGCAGTGTGGGGTGAACATCAGCTCCAGCAGCCTCGACAGACTCATGTGGGCTGGAGAGGCTCCCAGACACCACGAGCTCGGCTGGCACGGGCACCAGCATATGTTTGAAGGTGGGACTGCACCCACTCTGCTCCCAGCTGAGCCAAGCATCTTCCCTGGGCACATCCCTACCATTCCTGCCCTCCCAAGGCTGCTTTGCTCTGTGCTCCACCATGCATGTGTCCAGCACTGCAGTTCGAGCCCGTTCTTGCCTCTCTTTTTTGGAAAGATTCTCACATGTATCATCTCTCTAATGCCCACTGAAGTTTATGCCTGAATCAATGTTTTGGGAAGCCAGAACTGGGCTGGATTCCTCATTTGGGCTGAAAATAGCTAACAGACTGTGAGGCAAGCAGCAAATCCTGGCTTAGCATCCTGAGGCTGTCAGAGCCAGCAGTGAGGGAGTCCCTTTTTCTGGTGCCACCCAAGCTGTTCTTGCTGCATATTGCCAGCCCGCTGCCGTGGCTGCTCCTGTTCTGTCCAGCCAGCCATGTACCCCTGTGGCCAAAGGCTCAGAAAAATCCTTATTCTCCGGCCAGACCTCCTGCACTGCCTAGGCCACAGGATTGCATCCTGCTAACAGGGTTCTTACTGGTTTGGGCTGGAAAAGCCCACGTGATGTTCTGCTCACTGGGTATTTCCCTACAGCTGGTCCCAGTCCAAGCAGGGACTCCCGCTTTCTGTCAGCAGGAAAGCACCAGGCACTTCGTTGGTGTGTCTGGTGTACACTGGCAGGGAGAAGCATCTGCTGGGTTTTCTGGGGCATGTTCCCCCACAGGACTTTAACCCCAGTGCTCCTTGAACCCCTGAGGAAGCAGCTTTCAGCCCTTGGTGCGCTTACCCACCCCTTTCCTGCAGCGAGGACTGACTGTTCAGCCTCCAGCTCACCCCGTGAACTGCCTGGAAAGGGGAAGCTTGTCAGTGAGTCAGTGAGGGAGAGATGGATTGTTCTCTGAAAAAAATAACCTATCTCCTCCCCTCACTTGCTCCGCAAGGGTGACAAGGGACAAGGTCCGCTCCCAGGAGCAAACTCCTTTTGGGGCCGGGCTGGGTTCCTTTTGAACTCAGCGCTGGTGCCTGGGCTGAGGTGATTTAACCCCTGTGAAACTGCTGCTAAACACCTGGAAACCTCCAGGCGGGGCAATCCTGCTCAGGCTCTGCAAGTCCCCTGCCTGGGTGACAATCAGTGCTGTCAGGGGGCTGTGTGCTTGAGCCTTCCTCTCTTTGCTGTGCAAGGGAGAGGGGGGTATATACTGAAATGCCAAAAGCAAAGGCCAAACTCACCTTCCAGCGACACCACAGGCAGGGCAAAGGATGCTTTGGCTCCAGAGCTGCTTGCTGGGGGAGAAGTTTTGGTATCTGTCACGCTCTGTGCATTTTTCTGGCCTTGCCCATAAGGGCTGGAGCTCTGCACAGCCACAGCAGCATCGTGGAGGAAATACTTTGGGCATATTTTTCACTTTGTTTTGCAATTTGGCAGCTCCTGGTTGCTAAGTGCCTGAATCTGTGGTGTGGATTGGTGGAGCTGTTGTTATGGTGATGCTCCATGGACAAAATTAGGAGGAGATGCTGCTGGATTCTCGGGTTTACAATTGGCCCCGTGGTTGCCATGGTCAGCCGTGCTGTGGCCACCTTGGGGACGGTGACTTTGTGTCACACAGAATGCAGTGTGTCAGCTTACACAGTGATTCACACTGAGTTTGGTTTCAGAGTGATTTGGGGTCACGGGGAGCCAATTCCTCCTGTGTGGGGCAAGAGCAGCCTGCAAATATCTGGGCTCAGTTAGGAATGCTGATGGAGATTTGCAGGGAGAGCCTGAGGAACTCCCTCAGCTCTGGAGCAAGGCTGTGTTAACAAGGATATCTGAACTTGTCACCCTTTTTCCTGCTCCTCAATTCACTTGCCTGTAAAAATAGGAATAACAATATTCCTTTTGCTCATTTTTGGAGTGACAGGACAAGGGGAAATGGCTTCAAACTGACAGAGAGAAGGTTTAGATGGGCTATTAGGAAGGAATTGCTCCCTGTGAGGGGGAGCAGGTTGCCCAGAGAAGCAGTGGCTGCCCCACCCCTGGAACTGCCCAAGGCCGGGTTGGACGGGGCTTGGAGCAACCTGGGCTGGTGGAAGGTGTCCCTGCCCATGGCAAGGGGGGTGGAACAAGATAATTTTTAAGGTCCCTTCCAGCCCAAACCATTCTGTGATTTTATGATTTACATTTTCTGAGTCAGTGGAGTTGCAGATGCCCACGAGGGATGTAACTGGGCGGGGG
>JAWWEU010000150.1:2275-17347 GCA_035583155.1 Acropternis orthonyx | reverse complement strand
CACCGACACCCCCCCTGGGCCCACCCCCCGGGGGGGTGTGTCGTTGCTGGGGGCCCCGATGCAAACGGGGAGGGGGGGGTGGGAAAATAAAAATTCTCCTCTCCCTCTCTCCCTGCCCTCCAAAACAAAAAAGCAAAAATTAATTAGAATATAAGGTAAAAATGATTTTTCAGGGGGGGTTCTCTGCGGCTCCCGAGCGCTGCCCCAGCACATGATCCATGGCGGCCCCCCCGGCTGGGGGCTGCGTCTCATTCCCTGCTAAGGTGATACGGGAAGGGACATTGCGCCCCGAGCCTGGCAGAGATGAATAGGGCTTGTTTGGGATCGATAAGAAATTCATCAGCTAATTCGGGGTACCCGGTCTCCTAAATCACATTTAGCTGGGCTCTGAGATTGACTGTTTTCCCACGCACCGATGGAAAAAAGGAGCCCGTCCTCCAAGCAAGAAATCAAGGACTTGATGAACAATTACAAAAGCGAATTAGCCCAAGTCCTAATGCATCTTCGCCTCGCCCTTCTCGTAATAAAGACGCTTTAAAAGCCAGAGCGAACCAGCAGCTTTTCAAAAGCCAACCCTAATTCCTCAAATTCGCGTTTAGACCCGAAACGCGCAATAAGGTCCTCACAATCGGCAGAGAAGAAAGCAATAATATATTTTTTTTTCTCGGTGTCAGTGCTAAGATTACACAAATTAAAGCAATAGTGGGATCCTGGCTCTCAAATCGCAGCGATAACGCCCGCGACCACCCCCCTTCCCCCATCCCCTTCAGATTTTATCTCGAAGTGATGATAAAGTTTATCGCAGGAGCGCTGAAGTTGAGCTAAGGTCAAATCCAAAGTATTTGTTTTTAGCTATAAATAGGGTTTCTGGTGCACACCGTGTTTTCACCCTTTTATTTACGCTTCTGGGGTGGGGGTGGCTTTTTTTTTTTTTTTTTTTTTTTTTGGAGGGGAGGGGGGATAATGCCTTCTGGGTTTGTGACCTGTAGTGTTTGTGTCAACTACATATTCCCCTAGATACGAATTTGTGACCCAACTTCCTTTACACAAATTCGGATCTACAGGGTACATATAGAAGACAGATGCGTCCTCCTTGGTCAGAGATCTTCGCCTACCGCCATAATTCTCTTCTGGGGCAGGGGAGGGTAAAGTTTTGTGGCTCGAGAGATCAACAATTAATCTATAGGTAAAGCTGGTTAAAATACTCACTCTTGTGAGGAAAGACGATTAATTAAAGCACCAACTTAGTATCCGAATAGCTGATACTAGGAGAGAAAAACCAGAACTTTTCCACCCTCTCCTCCATACCCTGTACATTAATTTATCGCTGATCTGAAAAATCAGCTTCTGGACTGAATATATAAGTGTAGACGCACAACGACACTCGAATCCAAATAACCGCCTTTTAAAAGCAAAATGTCACAGCTCCGTCCCCACCCCACCCTGAAAGCCTCGTAATTATTTTCTGATACGCAGTGTAAAGATTTAATCCATTTTTCGTTCTTAGAGGTCATCCAAGGTTTTGGGTTTCTACGTGTGTGTGCAGATAAATTACAAAAAAAAAAAAAAAAAAAGAGGCAAAAAAAGGAAAAGGAATAAACAGATGAAAAGAAATACAGAATGCAAAGGCAGATGGGACGACAGGTTTTTTTTTTAATGACAGGCAATTCTTTTTACAACCCGAGAAAAAGATCAAAGGCGTTTCATTTCCGAAAAAGGGATATAAAGCAATAAAATATTCATACTGTCTAGGTAATGAACCTTCATTCGGAACTAATGAGGGTAGCATCATGTTGAGATTTCGTTTAAAATTACAGTTGCCCAAGAGATTAAAAGTATAGCACACCCCTTTCCCCCCCCCCCCACATTTTCTTTTTCTTTGTATTTCAAAAGGCAGAACATTTTTTGGTCAAAGTGTGTTCCGAATTAATTGCATTTAAGTGCCGCAGCAGAAGGACTATCTGAGAAAATCTGCGTTTTCCCTACTTCAAAATTCCTCTACATATCTTAAATAGGTTTCACAAACTCCTACATTTTTCCTAACAAAAGATAGTTATGGCCAAGAATTAGATCCCCGCGGGTCTCCCCGTTCATGACGACACGAAATTTTTCAGGTACTTTAAGGTGAATAATCGGTTTTCCTGATAAAAAGCAGAATTCCCAGATAAACAGAAAGCCTAAGTAGCCTTTTAAGAAATAAGCCCAAACGTACCTAGGACAATCCAAAAATCATTTTATATGCATAAATAACCCCCGAATTTCCAGCATAAGCAGCGAAGCGAAGTCTCTTTTTCCACAGAGCAGAGTTTCCCACCTCCCAAACCCGCACCTCCACCGTGCTGGGGAGCCGACAGCAACCCTCAAATTTACCTTCCCCTCTAAAACCTGCCATAAAAGTAAGAAGCCAAATGTAATCTGCTTGTACAACGTGGAGATAGATGGCATAAAATAATGCTTCAGAACCAATCCCATTACAGCTCCTTTTTTTCCTATCTTAGATTTTATTCCTCCTTTCCAATCCCCTCACTGATTTATTTTATTGTATTTTCTCACAGCCGGTACTGTAACAATCTCCTACCCGAGGAGACGAGTCTGAATAGAGATAACTAGGCCTATTCTGTATTTTTACCCCCCTCCCACATCCTTTAAAAAAAAAAAAAATCAGTTTTAATTTCCCTTCCCGTCGACACAGAGTTGCTGTTTGCAAACCAGCACCCCTAGCGTCTACCAGAATTTTTCCCCCCCGTGCACCTCCAAGAAATCTTCCCCTCGCTGCCTCTGATCCCAAATTAAAGGCAGCCCCTCTCTGCACCCCTCCACTTCCCACGCCCCGCACACCTTTCTCCCTTTCTCTGGGAAACCACCCCACGCCGCGGAAGTTTCTCACAGCAAGTTTCCCCCGGGCTCTTTTCCATTTCAAAGCAACCTCAGCCGGGAAGGGGTGATGGAAGCGGGAGGGAGGTTTCCCTCGACCCCCTGGCCTGTACTCCCCGGCAAGGGGCGGCCTGGGGAGCCCCCAACCCTGCCCAAAATCCTCGCCAAAGCACCTGCCAGGGCAGCGGGAGGGGGGGGTCACACCGCCCCTGATGCTGAGCGTCCCTGTGGTCGCCCCAAAAGAAGGGACACCAAGCGGGAGGTTCCCTCCCCCCCAAGCCCGGCCGCACCGCCCAGGTGTAACACCGACAGCGGTACCTACCTTGGCAAAACGTGGCTCCTTTCCTTGAAGTAATTCCCGAGGGGGTTAGGACGCTCCCTCAAAACTTGGTAAGGTTTTGCAGGCGGAATCCCACAGAAGCCCCCTAAGCCCCCCCCCCTTGCCGCCCCCTCCCCACTCCAGCCTGGGTTATTCTGCTCTCTCAGTCCGTGTTGCTTTTTCAGCGAGATTAATTCTCGATAAGAACACTAATTTCTCTCTCTCCTTCTTCTTCTATTTTTGTTTTGGTTTTTTGTGGGGTCTGTTGGTACCCCCTCCCCCGCTCCCCCACTATAACCCACTATTGTCCTTAAGGGCGAGCGGAACTGCTCCTGGCAGCGCCAGGAGGCCCTCTGAGCATTTTGGGGTGGGAAACCCGCAAGTTTTGGTATTAATCTCATAGTTTGTCAGTCTTTGTTAAACAGCGAGGCGTGTCCGCAGCGCGGCGGCCGCCGAGAGCCGAGCTGACCCGCGGTTCACCCCGCGCCGCGCTCCCTCCGCGCCGCTCCGCGCTTCAATTTTTAGGGCTCTTTTTTTTTTGTGTGTGTGTGTGTGTGTGTGTGTTAGATTCCCCCCGGGTATATTCCCCCCCTCCCCCGCAGACCTCCCTCTCCAGTCCGGCAGCAATGAGGATGGAGATTTTTTTTTTTTTTTTTTTTTTTTTTAAATTTAATGGGTTTTTTTTCCTCCTTTCCGAAGCACAAACCTTTCGGGTTTGGGAATTAAACTGGGACTTCCCCCACGAAAGCAAACGGGGAGAGCTGGAGGTCTGAGGTGTTTCTTTAGGGCAGAACTTTTAATAAAGAGCAACCGGCGCCTCGGCTGCGTTTGAGATGTACAAATGCAGGGAGGGTAGGTGGAAATCAGACCACACCTGTTTTCCAATAGGGAAAGCAAGATTTAAGCCTTACGTGGTTTCCCAGACAGCCTTGTGTATCCTTTTAATTTATAATAATGATAAAAATTTAATATTTTCATCTAAGCCCGGGAAGCAGCACGCGAGGAGCCTTGGCAGGGTCTGGGTGCACAGGGAGCAGAACATCCCTGTGGGAATTCCCCATTCGCCTCCGCGTTTACACCACCAAATCCAACACCGCCTTTCTGCCCGCCAGAAAGAGGTTATTTGGGAAGTAAATCGGAATTAAAAAGTGTATTCAATCGCTTCTCCGGTAGAAAAAACAGGTAGAAAGAAACCCAGCCTGAAATGTGTTTGCAGCGCCTGCCTGGTACTCAGAGACCCTCAGCCCCGGGCCAAGCCGGGTCGGTCCCAGCAAAGGAGATAAATTAGAAATATCCTTGAAAATGATACCTTTAATTTCCTCCCTCTCCCCTCCCCTCCCCTCCTTCCCTTCCTCCTTACATCTCTCTAAATGAACCCACTTCAAATGAACGTGCAGCCTCGCGCCCCTAAATTGAAAGTTAAACGTTGCGATGTAGGAGGAAATATTATGTGGAAAGTTGGGAGGT
Source organism: Acropternis orthonyx (assembly GCA_035583155.1). NCBI lineage: Eukaryota > Metazoa > Chordata > Aves > Passeriformes > Rhinocryptidae > Acropternis > Acropternis orthonyx. Next base: position 12,687 of record JAWWEU010000150.1, on the reverse strand, counting down.
GGGTGTTGTATTTTTTTTTTATTGCCGTAAAATTATACCTGCTTGTTTTAATATCCCGAAAACAAATGGCCTTTATTATCCATTACCTGTTCTATAAACCTGGAGTAGAAATGACTGTTCTAGAGAGATAAGTATAGTAATTACAAGGGCGAAGAGATGGATCACCCAAGTTACAACTAAACGGTAGCCCTTATATAGTGATATTTTATAAATACCAAGCAAATTCATGGCAATTAATTAAACCCAAACCTTATCACGCGAAACAAAACGCTTTACGTTCTCTTGAATTTCACCTACTCCATGAATATATCCGCATCGGGAAAGCAAATGGATTTTCCAGAATGCCTTTCCCAGGGCTCTAATATTCTCTCTCTTTCTCTTCCAAGAAAAATGACCCTTGTTATAAGTATTTAGTCACTGAAAATATTTAAAAGCCGGGGGTGAGGGGAGGGAAGCAAATTTGCAGGGGTTTTTTCCTCCCCTTTTTCCAGGAGAGTTTGCCTTGCTACGTCTGTTTGCTTAAGAAGCAATTGAAAAGATCTTCCCCAGTCCCAGTGCAAGTAATATTTAGAGTTTGGAGGGTTCAAAGTCTGGCAGTGTAGAAATAACTTTGAAATGCCAAGGGAAATATTTATTATATCAGTTCATTAAACTGTTGCACTGACCAGAGTGGAGTCACATTTCAAGCAAGAAATATAAAATATTTCATTCAAATTCCGTCAGAAACTGTGTTGCAAAATAAAATTAGTGACTTTAACCGGACCAAGTGAAACGGGCACTTAAAAACGCCCTTAAAGATATATATTGAATTTGTTAAAGCCATTAACCCATTGATTCTGCCTATATATCATTATTCCAGATATCCTACGATCAAGGTAGAAATGCAAATAAATCGTGGACGTTATTTCGTGAATTCCTTTATTTTTTTGGATTAGTATCTGCACTCACACTGAGGATGTATTAAAAACTGTTCGGTGCTGGGGCTCCAGCACCTCTCCAAAGGCTTTGGAAGTGTTTCCAAGTAAAGATGTTAGAACAGATTTTCACCAACCGTGTCAGACCTTTTTTTTTTTTTTTTTTTTTTTTTTTTTTTGGTATAATTTAAACCCTATCCAAACAAAATTGACGCTGCAATGAAAATTATTTTTTAACTGCTCGCGTTAATATCCTAGAGGGACCTTCACGTAATTGGATTTAATAAATGCATTTCCCCTTATATTCTGTTAATTCGACTCCAAATAGCGTTTCAGGGGTTATCTTAGAAAAATACTAAGAAGTTGCTGGGCGTTTCCTCACGGGAGACCCAAATCAATCTACCTTATTTTCTACCGGCATCCCACCCAAAATCCTGCATCCCCTTTTCTTCTGCCTCTCCTCTCGCGGCTGAAGGTCGCTCCCACCTCGCCATCATCTTCTCCCATCTCTGCCCAGACTCTTCCTCCCACCTCGCCCCCCTCCCCTCTTTCTTTCTCTCTCTCTCTCTCTTTTTTTCCCACTGACATCAGTCTATCAGGGTTATACACAAGACCGAGTCACGCACAGCGTAAACTTTTGACCCTCAACTTTTTGACCCCTCGAGCTATAATGCTGTACTAACAAGCCCCCCAAGACCAGAGTTACCGTCTACGTCCCTAGAAACCAATGCGGCGGTGACTTCCCTATTTTATTTATTTTACTTTAAAAAGAATAGAAAAAAAATTTGGACATTTCTTGGCGATTTTTTTTCCCCCCAAGGGAGATCAACAAAAATCAGAGCTTTGCAAACATTAGATGTTTATCTCCACATCGCCCATTGCTCTCTTAAACCGAGGGTTTTTTCCCCCATTTTGCTCCCCGTCACTGTTACACCCGAAAGATCAGGAGGGGAAAAAAAAAAAATCCCTTAAACCACAGTTGAATCGCGGCATTTCACTTTTATTCCTGATTTCACCTGGGCGCTAATTAGCCTGCTCTGATATTTTTTACGTCTTTTTAGGAGTTGTGGGGGGGACACAAAGAAGTGCGTGATGGAGTTTGGAGCCGGGAGTGTTTTGGGAGGACCGGAGGACTCGGGGACGGGCAGCGGCGATGCCGCCCCGGGGGGACCCGGAGCCCCCGCCCCGGGGGTCGTGGGGCTGCGGGGCGGCCGGTCCCGCTCCAGCCCCAGCCCGGCCCGGCTCGGCCCGTCCCTGCTGGCAGTGAACTTGGTCTGAAGCGAGCTCTGCTGGCTGCTTGGGGACGTTACAAGCGATGTGTCTGCACCGAAACCCCCTGCCCGAGGTCGCCTGCTCGCCCCCTCCGGCTCCATCCCCAAATCCCCCCACACTCCCGCCCCGGTTTTGCGAAGTCTCCCTACATAAACAACCCTGATTTGCCACCAAACAAACGTCCTTTACACAAAATCCCAGCGCTGTAATTTGTTTTGACTTGAAGGGTATATATATATATGTGTGTATATATCCATAGACATACATACACATGTTAAAAAGAGATAAATCAAAGGGGGGAAAAAAACCTCGCACTAGTCCTATTCTTTCAACGCTCGCTGTCAAAATAGTTTCTTTTTAAAGCTATTTAGGGTAACAGAACACGGAAAAACTACACCGGGTGGACACCTCTCTAGTTAAGTTATCAACCTCCTTCTAAATATAATTTATTTAACATTAGGAGAGGAAAGAATGGGAAAAATCAGCTCAGACACCGAAATAGCCAGGCTCTGAAAGAAAATTTCACTCTTAAAGCCATTCTAGGATTGGAAAGAGACCCCAGAGGAGGAGCCAAACCCCATAAAAGTCCTTTTCGGGTTCCCTAATTGAGAGACCTTTATCAAGAGGATTTTAAATAATCCCGTCAGCTTGCTCCCATCAGGTCGGGCGTGTAATAAAAAAAAAAGGAAGAGGTTGGGGCTGGGGGAAAGAAAGAGCAATTTCTCAGCCTGAAATTCAGCTGTGGGGGAGGGAAATGGATTTGGGGAGCAGAGCTGGAGGGAAGGGGCCGGTTTCTTTGGAAAGCTTTCCCTTCCTGGGGAGGTCACGGTGGGTGTGTGTAGGCTGGACTAATTTACAGGACTATTGCAAATAAATAGGTGAATAATGGGAGTTTTCCTACAAATAGAATGAAATGCAGGAATCACAGCCCGAGCAGTGCAAATCCTTGTCCCTGCCGCCAGCCCATCCCTTCCAAGGCAGATAAGGACCCGTAGCCTTCCGACCTTCATTTTTGTGGCCAGAGGGGGAAAAAAAAAAAAAAAGAGGAGGTGGGGGGGAAATGGAGATCCCTTTTGGCTTCTCAAAGGCATAATTACCACATTGTTGGTGTGTGTCTGTATTGGAGCAATATGAACCACATCCAGACCTTCTCCAGCCCTCCCCCTCTCTTACTGCCAACACAGCCGGGCAGTGGGAAAAAAAAAAAAAAAAAAAAAAAAAAAAAAAAAAAAAAAAAAGAAGGAAAAAGCATGAGGAAGGAAAAAAAACCCACCCCAACAAAACCCTGGAGCTTATGTTTTCCTTAAAAAAGGTGACCCGGCAGCCCCGGGGTCCGTGTCGTGTTGTGATACGATGCTCACCCTCTCCTCCGAGAGAGGAGCCGGGGCTGTACAAGTCTGCTGACCTCGGAATGATCCCTCTTGCCTATGAATTATTGATGAGATATGAGCTCTGATTTCTCTTTTCAGTATGCAAACCCCATTATACTGTTAAAATGGCGATTTAATCGTTTAGAATAGCTTCGCTTTTTTTCCAACTCATTTGTGCCCCTTCCTTTTCATTTAATTCTCTTAATTAAATCCTTTAACAGATTTTAATCACTTTTTGTTGAATAAAATAAGACATCATACACATCTGTAACTAGGTTACCTTGGCGAAGTTTGTTTTTGGTGAGGTTTCTTTGTTTTGGGTTTGTCTTTAGTTTGGTCTGTGCCTTTCTTGATTGGTTTTTTTGGGTGGAAGGAAACTTAAATTTTGTGTTACACTGTACCCAGTGAGCAGGAAAGGTCTAAAATGCACAAACGTTTTAAAAAAATCCTCTTAAACAAAATAAATAAAGCCGTGACATTCAAGAGGGTCTGACAACGGCATTGCAACATCGAGCTTGTCTTTTGCATTGAGGCGCTCCCCAAACCTCTCTGTGCCACTCACAAACATTCTTCCCTCTGCCCACCCCTCCATCATTTATTGCTGAACGATCCTGGAATCCAAATGGGTATTTTATGGGTGAAATTTCTTTTTATTTTTTTCACTCTGCAGCAGCAGCCTGGCACGAGGGTCCCTTCCTGCCCTGCCACTGGGCCCCGAGGAGATGCCCCCCCAAAAGGCAGCTTGATGAGGGCTGTAATTAATACAGATGCTCCTCTCTGCTCTTCCAGTCTGGAGAACCTGAGTGGCTCTTGAGTGAGCTTTGGATCGGGTTTTTTCCCCCTTCAAAGTCCCAGCGATGTTTATATACTATTTACTAAACAGGAAACCTTCAGGAATGGCAAGAGGCTGAAAAGACAGGACACGGAGGCAAAAATAGAGGGGGAAACTGGGTATAGTGACACCTATTTTTTAGCGAGAGATCCCATGAGCCAGGTGAACTCACGGGGAGGGTCCTCACTTCCCACACTTGGGGCAAGCAACCCCCACCCATCCACGCCATCACATTCTCAGCTTTGGAGAGTCCCTAAATCAGACATTTTCTCACCTAAACCCAGAGTCATGGCAGAAATATCTGCACAACTCAAGGCTTACAATGAGAGATTTTTCCTTCCTCAGCGGTAATCACGTCCTAGAGATTCTCCATATTCTTAGACTCGATATTAAAGCACTTTATATTTATTCTGTCTTCTACAGCTACAGAAGAACTAATTGTCCCATGTCTGATGTGTGCCATTAAACTGAGAGAACCGAAGAAAAATGCAAAGGAAAATCCCCGCCTACCTGCACGGTCAGAGCTCCGCTTTCCTGTTTACTCTCCTCATACTTCCTTTTCACCAGAAACAGGGAGATTTTTTTTTTCTTTAAAGGATGGTGGGGGGAAGCCTGTGCTAAGCCTGTGACCCTTTCCAGGCTGTAAAATGCTAGACAATGATACCTCACAGGAAGCTGGAGGTTTCACTACGTAAGGGGGGAAAAAATATGCCCAAATAAAGCAGAAAAATGCCAGCTTGTTAAAACAAACAAAAATCAACCCCCCCCCACAACTACTAACAAAAACCCATGCTGCAGGTAGAAATCACATCTCATGGCCAGAGAGGACAGGATTTATTGTGATGGCTTGAAAGCAGAAGGAAGGATGATATTATTATGCCAGTCACACAATGCAGTCCTTGTTTCCTGTGCCATCCCTGGGCCCAGGATGATCCAGCCAAGGGAGCGGCACAGCGTTGTTACCTGGTGTCCCCCTACAGGGACCTAATCCCGTAGCTAAACTCCATTGTAAATTCCCCTTGGTTTGGCTGTCTGGATCTGCTCTTTTTCCCTTTCAAATGACATGTTTTCTACACCAGCTGATTAGAAATGGGGGTGTTTAAAGGGGGGGGAAAAAAAATCCAACAAACAACCTTATACCTCCTGTGATCAGAGTGGATTTGGAAGGAAAGTTTGCCCAGGACTATATAACCTTTGAGTGGGGATGGGACAGTGATGAAGATGATGGATAGGGAAGAGGTGAATGAAGGGATAATCTGTGGATACATGGGTGGATGAATATATTTTGGAAACATGGTGTTTGTGGATACATGAACGCACTGCATGTATGGTTACATTTCAAGCATACATGAAAGTGAAGGCATGTCAAATTTCTTCACTAAATACATCGCTATTTGAATCGGGAGAAATTATTTCTAGTCACCAGCACAGATGAGAAGGGTGAAGGATGAGCAGGCCATCCCTTGCTCTAACCCCAACACGATCACACACTTCTCCCCACATCCCTCTCCTCCAAGTCTCTCCAACCCCGTGTGGACAAACCGTCTGCAGCCTGTCATGTTTATGCCGCCAAAATCGCCTTTAAAGACCAAGTCCTTCAGCATCCCATAAAATATCTTTATTATCAACTGAAAAACAGACGTCCAGCTCTCACAGAGATTAGGGGAGGCTGTTCAGCATAAAACCAATCTGCTGAATAGGAAAGGCTCCCCGCACCCCGCTTCCCTTCCTTGGATTTCCAGCTTTGGCATCTGTGTTTACAGGTTTTCAGAGCAGAGGGGTTTCAGGATTGCACTGGCCACCCTCTGACTGCTCAGGGAGAAGCCAGAAGTTCAAATGATGATAGCAAAGATATTAGGAGACACATGGAGCAGGACAGGAAAAACAGCCCAAGGAAGGAAAAGCAATCTCCGAAGTGTGCTAAAGGGGGACATTCTGCTTTGTGTAAAAGAGACGGACATGTGTCCACCAAATGTTGTCTTACCATAAAAAAGGAGAAAGAAAGGGGAAAAAAAAAAAAAAAAGAAACCGTGACTGCTCTAAATTCTAGAAAACCACCATTCTCCCTCAGTACCTTCGCTTTGAACTATTTTTAATTTATTTTATTTTATTTTTTAAGGAGAGAGGAGGATGGGGGAGCTGGTTCAGGTGTGGACGAAGTGTCCCCCCCACCGCCCCATACAGATGTGACCACTGGGCTTTCCAAAAAAAAAAAAAAAAAAAAAAAAAAAACACCAAAAAACCAAAAACCATAAAGGAGCCTCTCCGGGGTTGGGTTGGGGTTTGGGGTTTTTTCTCCTCTATTTCCCTCTATCTGCTCGGACACGGAGATGGAACCCCTGGCCGGGGCCACCTGCCCGCCCCAGCCCGGAGCGGGGGGCGCAGCCCCCGCCGCAGCCCCTCGCCCCCGATCCGTGGCCGGCTCTGCTCTCCTGCCCTTCCCCGCTAACTTGTTTATCTTCCCAAAGAAAAACGCTGCTGCCTGCCTTTCCCAGAAAGCTGTCACCCTTAGAGGGAGAGAAGGAAATCTGGGAGATGCCGGTGGGTTCACTAATATTTGGAGGGTCCGTAGGCAAACTGCAGCCTCTCTGATTATTTTTATGTAGCACTTCGAGACAGGCTGGAGGCATAACAGTGGTCATTCAGTGTCTCCATATGGTAGAAACGAACTACGGAAATATGAGGACACTCTTTCTTACTACTAGGGGGGAAACCCAAACAAACCGAAACCCAATAGGAAAGAAATTGGAAAAAAAAAATAAAAGGGGGAAAAAAAAAAAAAAAAAGAAAGAAAAGCCCTGGGGCGAAAAAACAAAACCAACCCCCCCAAACAAATAAACAAACCAACCCCGGTCTCTACACAGGCCGAAAAGGAAAAAAAAAAAAAAAGTACATACATTTCTTTGGCAAGCAGGTGAAAATAACTAAAATCCAAAGGTGTTAACAACCTGAAGAGCACAGACAGAATAGAGCTGATTGAAATGCAAAGGCATGGGCCAGATTTGTGCCTGTTCGCGAGCAGTATAAACCACACCGAATCACCTCCACTAAACGAGCAAGAGCCTTTTTACATGGAGAAGGACAAAAACAAACTTTGTCTGAAGTACACATGTCCCCCGGCAAAGACAGGATGGAGTTTGCTTTGCGATGATAATGAATCTTTACAGATATTTCTTTTTCTCCCGCTTCCACAAAGTTTACTTGCGGGCCTCGAAGCTGTGATGGAAATGTAATGCAATTTCAGCTCTCGGGAGGATGAGAATTAGGACCTTCTAAAAGTGAGAAATAAAGCCCTGAAAGAGAGACAGACCCTCTTTCCTCCCCGCTCAGCCTTTAGCCATTTCAACCCTTTAAAATAGTTTAAGCAGATAATATTTCAGAAGAACTTACTTTCAGGACTCCAGTCTATTGGCTCTGTGGACTGAAAACTGGACCCGCAAAACATGTTCCCTGCAATTGCAACGTTTATCTCATCTGGAAAAGTGCTCACCCATTGCTGCCCCTTACAAGCCAAACCAAGCAGTTAAAGTGTCACTTAACATTCTAGAGAATGTGAAATATATTGTACATTGTCAACTCCCCAAAACCATAAAACTAACTTTATGGACCTCACGTGACTTTTGAGAGCCAGTGAGGGGTATCTGTCTGAGGTCTGGGCGATTTTTACGATCTAACTTCTAGATAAAACCCTATCCATTTGACATCTAAATGTCATACCCACTTTTGGTATAGTTTGCTATTGGTAAAAAAAAAAAAAAAAGGAAAGAAAGGAAAAAAAAATACCAAGGGAAGGCGAGCAAATGGTTTGGGATCTGACAGTCCACTTCACATCCCTCTCAAAATCACTTAAGAAGTACCTAAACAGTGGGAGATTAAGTTTGGTAAGTTTTAAGCTCCAACTTTACTTGCTACGAACAAAAAGCCTAAGATGTATTGTAGAGATGTCAGTGGCGTTTTGCCAAATCGAGCGACTTTAAACCGAAGTATCTCGTGCCTTGTTAGATTCCCTAGGTAGCGAAATGGCAACATTTGCCATCTTTGATGATGTTAAATTATCTTCAGCCAAAATGCCTCGTTGTCGTGTCAGTAGTTACAGAGCTGCGAGCTGTTATTTACATGTTAAGCCAGAGACTAAGAGGTAAAAGCACAATAAACCGAGGAGGAGAGGTAACGGAGAGCTCAGCTTAGCACAGAAATGTGTTATTTATAGACATGTTCTGTATCTCTAACAAATCTATACCAACACACAGATCTGTAATTCTCTAGAGCACAGTTTTACGTGTACATATATGTGGCTATAATACCTCTCGCTTTTTAAATGCGCGTGTTTATATCTGACAATTGCTGAAATGCACGGAAATCTGCCGGGGAAGGGTTTATACCGCGTTATTGCAACTTGAAGGACTTGAAACCAGTTTGTCTGGTGCGATATGGTGGTGGGGGGGTCTGTGTTGTTTTGGGGGAGACGGCGTTTGGGGCGGTGTGAAGGCTTGTGTTTTATTCCCGTGCCGGTGCCAGAAAGGTGTTTGCTGGGGATATTTGGGGTTTCGGAGCTCCCAAGGATGCTCAGGAGAGGCTGCAGCTCTGCTGAGGGCTCCCAGCACAGGCTCAGCTCCATGCCAGGCATCTCCCTGGCTTTAGCATGTGCTGCAAGTCTCAGAGGTTGTGTATAAAGTGCGACTGGGAGCCTTTGTGAATAGGAGAAACGTTTATTTGACTTCAAGTAAAGCTACAAACAAATACAAAAAGCTTATTGGCAAAGTACTAACAGGCAGCTAGACATGACAGATGCCATTTTTACACATAACATTGCATTCACTCTGCCCACTACAACCCGGCTATTAGTCACATCAGAAATATTTCTAGTATTTACAAACATTAGAGCACTCCATTGTTGGCCCGATTTTATACATTTTGTTTTTCTTTAATAGTGAAGTTTACCCACGTCTAAGAGTACATCTCGGAATCAGCCTGGGACTAGAAATCCTGGCCTGAAGTTCGGACTAAAACACAGACTGGACAATTTTAAGACAGAAAGATACAAGAGCTGTTCCTTTTCTTTTTTTTTTCTTTTTTCCCCTTTTTTTAGATTTTTGTTTGGTTTTTTAGACTATTTTTTTTTCTGCGACTGTAGTGCAGGAACCCCCGATTTTAGCTTAGGCAGAGAAGAACTCACCCAAAAGCAGTAAACTCAGAAAAGGGGGGAAAAAAATTCCAACAAATAAACAAACAACTGTATCTGTTCTCAATTTATAAATAAGTTATAACATTTAAAGGGCTCACATAACACATGCTAGCTTTCCAGAAAGCATCAAGAGAGCACAGACACAAACATTTATAAGAACAACAAGAGCATGAGGAGCATCTGGAAATAAAATTTAATTAAAAAAAAAAAAATTAAAAACCCCCAAACAGAACAAGACATGAACTCAGTCCTGGGATAACGGTACCATACGAGTTGTTTTAGAATATCAACAACATGCCGAAAAGAAGGTGCCTCACTGTACAGTACTCAGAAACTAAGATCTGCGGTGATTTATTTATTTATTTATGTATTCCTTTCTCGTCTCCTCTTCTTTCCTCGATATTCCTCCTCTAGAATTTATGGCTGAAAGGCGCTGCCCGCCGAGGCTAAGCTCATGCTTTTCAGTTTATTATCCTTCTTCCATTTCATCCTCCTGTTCTGGAACCAGATTTTGATCTGGCGCTCGGAGAGGCAGAGAGCGTGAGCGATCTCTATTCTCCTCCTGCGGGTGAGATATCTATTGAAGTGGAATTCCTTTTCCAACTCCAGGGTCTGGTAGCGAGTGTACGCTGTCCTCGCCCTCTTACCGTCTGGTCCAGTCATGTCTGAATAACACGGACAACAGCGGGGTTTGGGTTTTGGCTTTCTGCTAGAATTTTTATTTTTTTTTTTTTAAGGCTATTTTTTCTTTTTTTTAAAACCGAGGTAAAATATTCGCCTTGCTCGTGCAGCCAGGAAAGCTGCTTATTCCCCAAATAACAGCCCCCCCCCCCCCCCCC
>JAWWEU010000138.1:20752082-20823320 GCA_035583155.1 Acropternis orthonyx | reverse complement strand
ATTCTCTGCATTAGCATCCACATTCCATTTATGACAAGAATCTTTCCATACTTTAAATGGTGCATTGACTACTACAAGAGTCTTCACAGCCCTCATGGACCTCACAGACCCCACAGCCCTAACAGGCCCCTTAGCCCTCAGAGCCCCCATAGCCCTCACACCCCTCACAGTCCTCACAGACCCAAAGCCCTCACAGACCCCAAAGCCCTCACAGCCCTCACAGCCCCCATAGCCATAACAGAACTCAGAACCCTCAGAGTACCCCCCAACAACCTCATAACCCTGAGAGACCTCAGAGACCTCACTAACTCCACAGACCTCACGGCACTCACAGCCTCCAAAGCCCCCCATACCTGTCACAGCGCCCCTAGCCCTGAGAGCCCTCACAGCACTCTCAGATCACATAGCCCTGACACCCCCATAGCCCTCAGAGCCCCCACAGTGTCCCTCATAACCCACACGGCCCCCACAGCCCTCTCAGACCCCATAGTGCTCACATGCCCCATAGCTCTCATAACCCCCATGGCCCTCACAGCCCATACAGCCCTCATAGTCCCTACAGGGCTCACAGTCCCCATGGCCCTCACAGCCCTTACAGACCCCATGCCCTCACAGCCCTCATAAACCCCCAGAGCCCTCACAGCCCTCACAGCCCCCAAACCCTCAAAGCCCCAGAGCCCCTACAGCCCTCACAGCACTGCCAACCCCATTGCCATCACAGCTCCTACAGAACTCACAGCCCCCATAGCCCTCACAGCTCTCACAGACCCCACAGCCCTCACAAACCCCATAGCCCTCACAGCTCCTGTAGCCTTCACAGTCCCCATTGCCATCACAGCTCCTACAGCCCTCACAGATCCTATAACTCTCACAACCTCATAGCCCTCACAGCCCCCATAGCCCCATATCCCTGTGTTGTGGTGGGGAGTGGAAGGCTTAGACAAAGTTTAGATGCAGAAAGGATCCCCTTGTTTTCTAAACTGCTCAGAGAGGAGCCTGGGTGTGGCTGGATCCAAGACCAGGCTCAGATTTTGGTAACGACTTAAATTTAAGGAATTGTAGAGGTGTGATTGAACCACTTTTGTCCCACAGGTTTTAATGATGGCAAGTCAGATATATTTATATAAAATAAATTATTTATTATGACAAATGAATAAAGAAGTGAACAGGCAATTGAACAGAGAAAAGATCTTAATCAGAATTATTTACTACACAGTATAAAAGCTAAAACCTACTAGTAGAGCATATTATAGCATAAAATAGTATAGTACACTGTATCAAAGCAATCATATTAAAGCAATCAAAACAAGTAAAAAGAAACAATCATTAATTAGAGGTTGATGTAACTCACCACACAACAATCATGTGCAGCTCTCTTTCACTTAACTCCTGGGGAATAACCATGAAGAAGTGTCCCTGCTTCACAGGAGCAGCTCCACACACTCCAAGAAAGTCTGTGGAAGAATCTGCCATGTGAAAGTTGGATGGGGCTTTTATACTTATAAAGAGATTGACTGCCAGTCACATATTTACAGGCCAGCTAGCAGCTTGTCTGTCAAACCATGCTTCAAAAAGCACGATGTGTGTTTGCAGCATGGTGAACCAGGCTGCTTTTAGAATAATTCAACACTAAAACCAGTACCATGGTGCCACTGGTAACTCACCACGGAGAGCTTGCATGGTTTGGCTTCTCTGACTGGATTCTAGGCCAAAGAGATAACCCTTATCAGGACAGAGCATCCTGCCACACTCCAGCCCTTGGCTGCAGTCACTCATCTTTACCTCATGAAGTGGTCATGCAGGCACCTCTTGCCTCCAGGCTATAAAAGCATCCACTGTGTATGTGCACATTCTAAGAATGTTGAGATACATCAGTTTCCTGAGTTTTGCTGTCTTACCTTAACTCATGTAGTTTAAAAGGGTGTTGGCTGTATTATAATCATACATTTTACTTCAAATTTATGCTTAAAGTTGTCGTAAAAATCGGTCAGAATTTTGTTAGCAATATTAAACAGAGCATAATACAGAATTAGTGATTGATTTTGGCAAGAAACTTTGTTATTTCAATTTATGTATTTTTGGCATGGTTAGTATCCTCATGTGTTGGGTTAGGTACCACACTCATATACATATGTAAATACAGTGAGTAGCAATAAAAATAACAATATTATAATAACAGGGTATAACATTAAATCCAGAGTGTCTGTGGCAGTCGGGAACAATCCAAACAAGTCATCCTACCTGTGACATTACCAGTTTGTGTAGATCAGGATGTTCCCCACCCTCTGAGTCCTAAAATTGCACGAAAGATACGATGCAAACCAGGGACCAGGGGTAGAGTTCATGAAGCCCATCTTTCAGTGGCAGTGATTGGAGGGGTTCAACAACCTGGTCGATGTCTCCCTTCACTTTCACTCCTGCTTCTTAACACAGTTCTACTACATAATAGCCTGGTTGCCTCAAGGAAATAGAAGCTGTAACAAAACTCAAATCGTTCCTACCTACTGAGCATATTACTCCCCACGTGATTTCTCACAGCCCAGAGGAGGCCACGAGCAGGATTAGAAGCTGCTCCAAGGGCTGGAGACCCTCTGCCATGGAAACAGGCTGAGAGAACTGGGATTGTTCAGCCTGGAGAAGAGAAGGCTCTGGAGTGTGGCCTTCCAGTGCCTGAAGGGGCTCCAAGAGAGCTGGAGAGGGACTTTGGACAATGGGGAATGACTTCACACTGACAGAGGGCAGGGTTAGATTGGATGTCAGAAGGGAATTATTCCCTGTGATGGTGGGCAGGCCCTGGCACAGGTTGCCCAGAGAAGCTGTGGCTGCCCCATCCCTGGAAGTGTCCAAGGCCAGGCTGGGTGGAACTCTGAGCAACTGCCCTTCTGCTGTTCTGTAAAAGTGAGACACTTTCCAGCAGGTCCAGTTTGTTCTATTTTCAAATTATTGGGCTGAAAGTATTTGCAAGGAGGGAAGGAAGATCTGAACTGGAATTCTTGATCTGGGGCACATGGGAAATCATGTAGGACCAACTGCCTCAAGGAGAGCCACACAATCTCAGCGTGCTCATACCTGAGAGGGGGAAAGAATTCAAAATGAGGGGCAGGGAGCTGAATAGAAATGGAGAAAGAAATAAACTCACATTGTGCTACAGAGCCAAGAAGGAAGACTTTGAATAACAGGGCCAGGCAGCTGGACAGAGAGACACTGAGACAGGAGAAATAGCAACAGGCTCCAGGACAGAGAGGGAGGCACTCCAAAATACTGTCTGGGAGCCAGGGATAGAGAGACAGAGAAGGCAAAAACCCAAGAGCTACAGGACAGAGAGAGGAAAGATCTAAAAGACGAGGACAGGGAACCACTCTGAGCAAGATGAAGAAAGGGCGAAGTGGTGTGGGAAAGAAGGGGTGCCAGAGGAGGGGTAGGGAGGGCACAGGACACGTTAGAGGAGAGACAGGGCCCAGGGAGCCCAGGACTCACCACAGCTCTCCTCAACAGTGCCAGGAGAATTTGCCAGTTCAGACACCTGCTCTCCTCCCTTCTTCTGTAACTCCAGCTGCTGGGTCAGAACAACAAGGAGAAACAGGAGGAGGGACAGAGAAATACAGAAAATAGGTGAGGGACAAGGAGTCAGAAAGCAGGATATTGTGAAAAGAGGACAGGGAGCAGGACACTGGGATAGAGAACCAACAAGAGCAATGCAGAAAGACAGAGAAGTGAGGCACAAGAAAAAACAGGAACAGAGAGGTGAAGTAATAAATATCAGCGTCAGGGAACAGCACAAATGGTGAGAGAGAGCAATAAATGAGCAGGAAAGTGGACAGGGACAGTGAGAATCAGACTTTAAAAACCAACAACCATGAGCAAATCAAAGGGACAGAGAGAGAAACAAAAGGAAGGAGGGAGACAGGGAGATAGGAAGGCAGGGACAAGGAGGGGTACATACAGGTACAGAGAGGAAAAGAATGCCAAAGAGTAGGCCAGAGGAATTGTCAGGGGAAAAGAGGTAGATGCAGCTCAGGACAAAGCAATGGAAAAGGAAGAAACAGCTATAAGCTGCAGAAGAGAGACAGAGGATGGAAAACGGATAGAGGGAGCTAGAACGAGACAAAAACACAGAGAGAAAAAGGGAGTGGTAAGAAGCAGAAACAAGACAAAATAGACATGAGGAGAGGTTGATGGAAGCAAAAGAAAAATAATCACGGCAGCATGGGAAAGAAAGGGGGCCCTGAGACACTCAAGAGGGGATATGGGGCCCAAGGGGCCTTGGACTCACCTCTGGCTCTTGGCACTGCCAGGAAAATCTGCCAGTTCAGATGCTTCTTACCCCTTCTTCTCACCCAGAGAGGATCTCTCTTGCCTGCAGCAGGAGGCGGGTGCCAGCTGGACAGCCTTCAATATTTTCTTTCTTGCCTTTCCCTGGCCTCTCCAGTTTCTGCCACAGCAGCTCCTGGCCGAGCCAGTAAGTGCTCAGCCTGTCCCTCTTCACCCCCCTGCCCTGCAGGGAGCGAGGCCGGGCACAGATGACCCACAGCAGCCCAAGGCGGGTACAGTCACTGACATCCCCCGACAATGAGTCGGGGAAGAACAGACACCCGCGGCCTCAGCGCAGCCTCTGGCACAGGGAAAGAAGAAGCAGCGACTGTTATTATTGTATATCCCCCTGGACGAATCCCCTCCTTCTGCAGGGACTCCTGGGGACACCTCGAGGGTCAACCTGCTGCTGTCACGACAGGGCTGGGGGCGGCCCGGCGACACGGGACAGGCTTCGAGAACGATGCTGGAGCTGGGGCAGTGGCACGGGGCGAGCGGGGCCGGAATAGGCTCAGAGGAGCTCTGGCGAGACGGGGAAGCGCCCGATGCCCCGCGGGAGATGTCCGGGGGATGCTCGGGGGATACCCGGGGGTGTCCGCCTCCTCCCGTGCCCACCTGCCCGGTCGCCTTCCCACCCCCGGGCGGCCCCGAGGAGGCACCTCACCTGCCGAGGGGGCTCGCTCGTCTCACTGCGATCGCGACCCTCACCCGCAGCTGCCGCCGCCGGGTCCCGCGTCCGATGCTCCGCCACAGCCGCTCCCGGTCACCGCACGGGCACCGGGCTCGGCAGCGGCCCCCAAGGGCCAGAATCACGCTCGAACCGCGGGAGGCACCGTCACCGCAGTTTCCCCCTCTTTACTCTCCGAGCGCCGCCGGTGTTGTGCCCGTGCGGCGGCAGCGGCGTCTCCTTTACCGGGAGGCGGCACCGACCGCGGGCCCGCAATGCCGGTCCGGGTGGCCTCGCAATGCCAGTCCCGCAATGCCGGTCCCGGTAACCCCGCAATGCCGGTCCCGGTGGCACTGCAATGCCGGCCCCGCAATGCCGGTCCCGGTGGCCCCGCAATGCCAGCCCCGCAATGCCGGTCCCGGCTGCCCCGCAATGCCGGCCCCGCAATGCCGGTCCCGGTGGCCCCGCAATGCCAGCCCCGCAATGCCGGTCCCGGTAACCCCGCAGTGCCGCCTGCGGGGCAAGCGCCGCCGCACAGCTGCAGTTCCGCAGTTTAGCCGGCGGGAGGCAGCCCGGGGCGCGATGCTCATTCTCTTGGCTGCAGTACCGCACAGTGACCAGCGGGCGGCACCCGCGAGCGCGGCCGGGCGGGGAACGGGGAGGGGACACGGGGAGGGGACACGGGGAGGGGACACGGGGAGGGGACACGGGGAGGGGACACGCTTGGGAAATACGTGGAGAGGAGACACCAAGTCCACACGGGGCAATCCACAGCAGGCAATTCACTTGGGATAACTCACGGGAGGCAATCCGATACAGCTGACTCACACTGGATAATCCAAAGGAACGCCCATCCCCAGACTGCATCTCACTCCAAATTTTCCCTAAACTGCACGGTTTGTTGCCAGTTTTTGTTTTTCACTTGTTTTGGTTTTTTTTCAATATAAAAGTTGTTGCTTTTTTCAACAACTTTTTTTTAATAACTATTTTGCTTTCCAAAATACTAAATTGGGCGATTTTTGGGAGCTTTTCCACAATATAAAAAAAGCAGAGGTTTTTGCTTTCAGTTTAGTGCACGAAAACGGGGGGGGGTTTTTTGCTTTCTGGCTGCTCAGATCTGCGCATTACTGGACAGCCCGACCACCAGTGTCTACTGCCAACACCACGCAAGGCCCTGCAGATGCTGCTCTGAGCCCGTGCAGCATCCAGAGGGAGCAGATGAATGATGAGGGATATGGGGGCATGGATGGTGCCACGGGCATTCAGCTTTCCCGAGGGCATCAGGTTGTCAGAACACACTTGCCTGTAGACATTTCATGAGCCTCGACTACATTTTGCCATGGACACTTGATAAGGCCAATAAAAGATGCACGTCTGTGCCTGGTCCATCTCGGCATTCGGACAGATCTGGCAGGCAGAGCAGGAAAGCCCCCATGCTTCAGGCCAAGCAGAAATGCTCTCAGGCTCTTCTGTGCTTCTGGCACTCCAGCTCCCAACCACTGGCTTCGCTCCACAGTGCCCGTTCCACCTGGACCTGGCAGCCCCTGCCTGAACACAGTGCCGAGGCACAGCATCCCCCTGCCCACAGTCATTGCTAGCACAGCCCAGCTGGCAGGACTGCCCTTGCTGCCTGGGCACACTGCCCACCCCTGCCCACCTTGGCCTCCAGGGCCATTCCCAGAGCCATGGCTACTCCCCTGGCTCCTGCATGGCATCAGCCCATCTCCAGGACAGTGCTCAGGGTCCCCAGCAGCCCATTCCCCTCACCGAGTCCCTCCCAAGAGCTGTCAGGTCTCCAGCACCACCGCCACCCCCAGCACAGGGACCTCCTCTCCTGGCTTCAGCACCCTCCACTTGCACAGGAAAGGCACTGCAGAACAGCCAGTGAGGGACCTTCCCAATGCAGTTGCCAGCCAGACTTGGGACACTGACCACCAGCACCCTGAGCCAACACACCCCCTTCTCTCTGCTCAGCCCCAGGGCCTCAAGCTGACCAACTGCCTACAGGAAAGCCGAGTTGGCTCTGCCCTGTCCCCTGCTCCTCCAGCACACCCCTGTGACATCCAGGAACGTTTTTACCAACACCTTCCTGGGCACAGAGCAATCTGAAGGCTCTACGACCCCCCCCTCTCCTTGCCTTTCTGGAAGATGGCTCTAGCAGTTGCTCAGATTGCCCCAAGTCTCCCCGAAGCAGCAGGCCCTTCTGGAGAGGACAGCAGGGCCTGGCACTGGCAGCACAGCTCCCCCCCAGCCCCGGGACACTCCCCAGCCAGTCACACAGCCATATGGTAAACAGTTTAATTAACACACTGACAGCACCAAAGCCAGCCCAAGCTGGACTTCACCCGCTGCTCTGCTTGGCTGCCAGTCTCTTGTCTCTCTCTTCAGCAATGGTCAGGCGGATACCCTTTCCACGGGGCAGGGAGATCCATGGCTTGTTGCCCTGCAACAAGAGAGAAAGAAGCCACGTCACTCCAGGAAACCCAGACTGCAGCAGAGCTCTCCCTCTCAGGGGGAAAGCAGTATAAGCCCATCCCTGCCCATGCTGGGCCAGGTACACATGGCTCTGGCACTGGCCCAGCAGAGGCCCTTTAGGAAGGTACCAAAGATGGACAGGTCTACAGCTGCCTTTTTCAGTCTCATCCATGAGGGATGCACTTCAGCCAAAACCAAAATGCTGTCCCTCTCCAACCTGGACAAAGAGCCCATGAGGGATGGCAAAACAGCAGAGGCATTGGGGGAGCACTCAGTCAGGGCAGCTACCCAGGTCACACCAAGGTCTGAGCACTGCTCAGCCCCCAGCTCTCAGGTTTAAAAACATCACAGGCCTGCTTCTTGAAAACGTCCCCATTCATAAATCTGCAGATGCTTCGACTTCACAGGGCAGGCAGAAATACAAGGAGCTGGGCCAGAACTGAGGCCAACACTGGAGCTTCCCTGTGTGGGAAGGCAGCTGCCTAAGGAGACACCAAGGCTCTTTGCCTCAGCCAGCAGCCCCTCACAAGAGGAGAGAACCCCCCACTTGATGTTCCACCGGCTTACCTTGCCAATAACAAAGATGTTGGAGAGCCTGGTGGCAAAGCTGTTGCCGTTGGCGTCTTTCACATGGACCACGTCGAACGACCCGGGGTGTCTCTCCCGGTTGGTGATCACCCCAATACGGCCCAAGTTGGCACCACCAGTCACCATGCACAGGTTACCTGGGCGAGGGAATGCAAGTGTGACAAGAGCTAGCACCAGGTGCTGTGGTGAAGCCCCTCCCACTTGGGCTCTCTGCCCATACCAAACATTCCCCACCACCTTCTCAGTTCCGTCAGCACTGAGGAGGCATTCCCATCCCACCCGTGCTGACACTGCTGGACAGCTCTGTGACTGACGCCTCCTCCCACCACAGAGACAGGAATCTCCCTACAGCTGCCCAAAGCTTGCCACTCACAGCTCAAGGAGCCAGGCTCAAGCACCTGCCCATCCGCTTGCTGCTTCTACCTGGTGCCTCAGATCCATCACAAGTCCCTACACCAATGCCTCCCCCTGCCAGCACATAGGAGGAATCCCTGCTTCAGCTCCAGGCAGAGATGCTTTCCCAAAGCTGACACCACTGCCTCTGTACTTTTAGAGCAAATATGCCTGGCATATGTTGACTTCCACACTGCTCTCTGTACTGGGGGAAGGGTACAGTGCTTCACAAGCAATCCAAGACCTACCTGTGTCAAACTTGATGAAGTCTGTGATCTTGCCTGTCTCCAGGTCAATCTGGACCGTATCATTCACCTTGATGAGGGGGTCTGGATAGCGGATAGTGCGGGCATCGTGGGTGACCAGGTGAGGGATTCCTTTGGTGCCCACAAAGATCTTCCTCACCTTGCACAGCTTGTACTGCAAACAAAACCCAACATCACTCAGCTGAGGTAGCAAGCAGCCCCTTGGACAAAGGGACTCTTGTCCCCCAGAGAGCCACCAGCCACAGAACACCCAGACACTGCAGGGCTCACAACACGAGCCCGGGCAGTGACTTGTCCAGCTCCCTGCCCCAGTGATGCCTCTCAAACAGATGCCATGCAGCATCTACAGCCCCACCAGGAAACACCTCTGCTGTGGGAGCAGCTGCCCACCTTGAGCTTTGGCCTCCCCACAAACACTGGCTGTGCTTTCCTGGGAAAGCCTTCACCAGGGCGAACTGCCTCATTTTTCCCTGAAGCCCATGGGCACACAGCAGAGGCAGAGGCTGCCTTTCTCCAGTACCCAAGAGAGATCTGTATTCCCTCCTCCAGGGCACTCTGATTTCCCTGCTGTCTGTCACCCCTAACTCCCTCACAGCCACTCTGGACCTCACATGCCAACACAGAGTGGTAGTCAGATGTAAAAGCACATCACAGCAGGTGCAGAGGCCCCAAACCACACCACAGCCAGCTCTGCCCTCCACATGGCCCTGTGCCTGCACAGCCTGCTCTAAGGTAGGACACACAAAGCAGAGCACGGACTCACAGCTCAGGCACAACAACATGCCTGCGTTAAGGCAACACACGTAGGAGTTGCTCCCCAGCAGCCAGGGTGAGAAGGCAGTTTTATTAACACTTCCATAATTGATCCAAGAAAGAGTTCAAAGCTTTTACACAACAGGCAGTTTCACCTTTCTGATCACTGTTAGTTGGCAAAGCCAAGGCTCACCCCCACCTGAAAGCCCTCTGTGCAGGTGACCCAGCCCATGCCAACAGCATCATCTCCAGCACCAGACAATCCACCCACAGCCATCTGGGAGCTGCTCTCCTGTTACCAAGAGACCTCTCCCCACCACAGGCTTCACCCCAACCCTGAAGGCCCCAGTCTTCTCAAGTGCAGTATGGCCTCAGCTGTCAGGGAAGAGAGACAACAGCTCTCATTCAGGAGATGCCAGGGAGGAAACACTGGGCCCACCCTTCCACCACACCAAAGCCCCTCACCTTGGCCTCCTCAGCTGTGATGCGGTGAACAGCAAACCGGCCCTTGGTATCATACACCAGGCGGAAATGCTCGCCTGTCTTCTCAATGCTGATGACATCTGATTGCAGGGAGGGAAAAAAACCAGCAGCTGTTATTAGCTCATCACTCAAAACTCTAACTCAAGTTTAAAAAGAACCAGGGACTGCTGAAGGATGCTTCGGACACGAATGATGAAGTTGGAATCTCCGCCTGAACACAGGTTCACATCTTTTGCTGTGACAGACTGCAAACTCGCAAAAAACTGCCGAGCAGTGGAGTCTGAACAGCAATTTACACAGATCAAGCAGGCAGTTACAGGCTACAGGTGTCTGGCTTGGGTATTCATTGCAGTGCACAGCTAAATAACAATTACTTACACATATCTTTTCTTCAACTCCGCCAGGGAAACACCTTTCCCTCCACATCATGCCAGCCCAATAAAACATTGCCCCCATGAGTGCAGAGCTGCCCGAGGTACTGCCCCAACCCTGCTCACCCATGAAGCCTGCAGGGTAGGTGATGTCCGTGCGGACTTTGCCATCTATCTTGATGAACCTCTGCATGCAGATCTTCTTGACCTCGTCCCCTGTCAGAGCATACTTCAGCCGGTTGCGGAGGAAGATGATGAGGGGGAGGCACTCCCTCAGCTTGTGAGGGCCTGTCGATGGACGGGGTGCCTGCGGACAGAGACTTTCTGCTGGGGGCTCAAGCAGCATCGACCACCCCGAGGGGAGGGACAGCCGCCGCGGGAGCATCCCAAAGGTAGCGGTGCAGAGTGCGGCGGCCACACCGGGAGCAGCTCCCTGTTCCTGGTATTCGCAGCAGCCTCCCCCATGTCCTGCCAGCCTCACAGAGCTGCTCCCAACAGAGCACGGCAATCTATGCCACCCCAGCGAGGGGAAAGCACAACAGGCAGGTTAGGAGAGCAGCCAGCCGATCGCACCGCCGCACCCCTCTGCAAAAGGGGGAACGCGCACGCCCCTCACCAAGCCCCGGCAGCAAACACACCCCGACCCGCCCCAGCTCACCGAGCACCTCCCCCGATGTTCCCGCGGGCAGCCCGGCCCCAACCCCGACCCCGAGCCCGCCCCGTACTCACGAACACGCCCGTCAGCTTGTCCAGCATCCAGTGCTTGGGAGCAGCCACGCGCTTCAGATGCTTCTTGGGGCCGCGAGCCTACGGGACGGGACGGGACGCGTTACGGGCCGCCGCCATCCCGGGCCCTCCCAGCCGCCCCTCCCCGGTCCCCGCCACCCGGGCCCCGCCGCCGGGCCCCCTCCCGCGCCTCCCGCCCCGGGGTGCGGGGCGGCCGCGACCCGCGGGCAGCGGCGGATGGCGGCGGATGGCGGCGGGAGCGGCCGGGCCGCGCTCTCACCATGGCTGCGCTCCGCCGGGAAAGGGCCGCCGCTTCCGGACCGCCGCGGGTGGGCACGGCGCGGCGGCGGCGGCGGGGCGCGCCCCCTGGCGGAGTGGAGGTCCAGCGCGGCTTGCGGGGCGGCGGGGCGGTGGAGGGGGGCTCCGGTGGGGACACCGCGCTTGGGGACACCACGCCTGGGGACATCCCGATCGGGGACATTCCGGTCGGATACACCCCGCTCGGGTGATACCGCGCTTGGGACACCGCGCTTGGAGACACCGCATTCCGGGACACCCCGCTCCCGCCCGAGCCACCGTGCCCGTGCCAGGGAGCACGGGGGAGGGTAACCGGATCCTTCCCGGCCCCCGCTGGTGGCGTCGGACAGCCCCCCACGCTGTGCCCCTGCGGTCTGGCAGCGTGTGAGGTTGTTGGGAGCGGTGACACCCATGCCGGGCCACTGCCCTCCCTTCTCCCGCAGCTCCCCACGGGGTGGGGCTGGGAACCCACGCAGCCACCCCAGACCCGATACCGGATTTAAGCGCCTTCTACCGAAGGCAGTTTGGGGCATTAGTGGCCCCTGCTGCGCTCCCCGAGACGGCAGACGTGTCCCCACAGCGTTCCGGAGACTCCGGGACACCCCCAAATCCCCGCGACCCTCCAGGCAGCCCAGTGCAGCGCCCCCACAGCAACGCTCCCCCTGCGGGTGGGACAGAGGTCTAAATCCCGAGGGTGACACGGTGGGAACACCGTCGAGGTGGCATCTCTGGTACTGCTACAATAATCCGAGAGGAGGCTCGGGAGATGCGGCAGGCAGACCCTCCTTCCACCCCGGGCCGCTTCCCACAGTGTCCTCCCCGGAGATGGACAAGGAAAGGGGCACAGCCGCGGGGCGAGTCCTCCCGGATTTTATTAGACAGCAGCCTGAGACGCCCGCCTGCCTGGCCCAGAGTGACGCCCGCGCTTTGGGGGGCGGACAGCGCGACCCCAGCCCCTTCTCCCGCCCCTTCCCACCCTCGGCCGGGCTCCGAGCGCTCCCTGGGGCAGCCCAGCGGCAACAGACCGCGGGGTCCCGACGAGGTGAGGCGGGAGGAGCCGCCGGCCCCAGCCGCCCGCCAGCCTCAGCAGCCGGCCGGCAGGTCCGCGGGGGAGTCGAACTCGAGGTGGCCGAGCCAGAGCTCCGGCAGCTCGTCCGCCCTGTCGAGGCCAAGCTCCAGCACCAGCGCCCTGAGCGCCTCCTCGTCCACCGGGTCCGAGTCGATGAGGCCGGGGCCGGCAGCCTGGAGGGGGCGGCCCCCCGCGCCCCGCGGCCCCAAGCCCCGGGCGAGCGGCGAGCCGGGCTCCGTGGGGCGCCGGGCACGGTGCTGGACGTGGAGTTTCTGCAGCCGCAAGCTGGCCAGGAGGTGGGGACCCGCCTGCGGAGCCACAGGGGCAGGCGGAGCCCCACCCGAGGCTGCCGGCAGCTCCCCGGAGCCGCAGGGGCAGCGCAGCATCGCCGCCACCTCGAGGTCCTTCGCGCCCCGGGGCGGAGACTGCAGAGAGCTCATCGCCGGGCTCTGCGGGGACACGGCAGCGCTCAGGGGGGCGGGCGGGGTCCGGCGAGGAACCCAGGCCGGGAGGGAGGCTGGAGGTCGCACTCCCCTGGGTGGCCCCGCTCCCCCCGGGCAGCCGCCGCCGTCTGATTTATAGCGTCCTCGGTGCGGCCACGCCGCCGGGGAAGGGTAAGGGAAGCTGGGCCGGCGGGAGAACGGGGCGGGCACGGAGGGATGGACGGGGAGGAACGGCCCCGGGGGGCGGTGCTGGTACCGCCTGCCCCTCCAGCCTTCGGCTGGACCCCTGTGTCCTGCCCTTCCAGGCTGGGTCCATCCGTGTCCTCCGTGTTCTAGCTGGGATCCCACCTTGTCTCCCCCTGTCCAGGCTGGAACACACTTGTAACCACCTATCCTGGGTGAGGGACAACGGTGGCGTTCAGGTCGTGGCAGGGGAAATGCCAGGAAAATGTGGGTTGGTGCCCTCAGCCAGCTGGAGGAGGAATTTGGGTGGGAGGGGACTGTTTGTGGTGACACTGGGGGTACTCTCCAAGCCTTTCTCACCTTTTGCAGTTTTCTTGCGTTGCACCAATTGGAGTTAAGCTCCAATTTTTTCTCCACCGTCAGAGATGGGATGGCAGAGGCTTTACCCCGTGCCTGTTTTCTCAGTTGCCTGTGGGTGGGCAACCTGCCCAGTTTAGGGTGCCATACAGTCCCATCTCCAGGTGCAGGTCTCTCTGCACCCCACCTAAAGCCTATTTAGCACTGCAATGCTTGACACTTGGGGGGTTTCCTATTATTTATTTTCCCAGTTGTGTTCCTAGAACAGCTCCCACAGCTCACAGGCAGTCTGCCTGGTGCAGGGACAGAGCATGTGAGACCCTGACGTGGGTCAGAGGAGGCAGCTGGCCAGCTTCTCTGCTCTCTCATTCCGCACTTTTCCCCTGGCTGAACAGTCCCCAGGACTGACATCTCCCCCCTGGGCACTGGGACCCTTTGCTGTGCTGGTGGCAGCGCCAGCCTCCTGCCAGCAGTCACCACACAAGCCTGGTCTTTCCCCACTGCACCACAGCAGGTGCCAGGGGTACATGGAAGCAGGGAAGGGGGTCAGGAGTCATGGGAGCCACATCCTGCTGGACTCCCTCCTCACCAGATTTCCTGTTGTTTCAATCGGCCGTGAAAAACAAGAGAGCAAAACAAAGCCAAGGCCAGGCTGGGAGCCCCTTCGTCTTGCTATTTATTCCAGCATAATCTAATTAAAGCCACAGGAAATGTGCTTTCCCACAGTGACTGGACAAAAAATCCCAGCACAATAAAAGTTCCACGGGCCAGGTGAAGGAGGGGATCAGGGCAGCAGAGGCCAGGCTCCACGGCCAGAGGCACCAGGAGAGATCTGCCTCAGGTATCTGTGTATGTGTTTGCTTGCTGAGATGCCTCGTGGCTGCTCTCATGGGACACTGGGGCATCTGGAGGTTCATCCAAGATCTCCTGGAACAAGAGGTGCCACGCTGCCCTGAATCTCCCTCGACACCCTGGAGAGGACCCCCAGGGTTTGGCCCCTCTATGCAGGATTTCTGAAACCCACCTATCGCCTTTCAGGGGGGGGTGTTGTGGAAAAGAGCACTGGAAAGGCAGGGTGGGTGCAGGAAGAAAGGAAAGGGCTGGAGGAGTATTTCAAACATTTTATTTTAAAAAAATTCCCAGTTAAAAAACACAATGACTGTGCCTTTCTGTGGGTAAGAGACACAGCCTGTGTCCCAGGCTGGCCCTTGGCTCTGCTCCCTGGGCGGGCAGCTCCGAGGCTGTGCCCCTGCCAGGAAGGTAATGTGGCTCTGGGCTCCAGCTGGGGAGAGTCTGCAGCTCTGAGCAGCCTCTCTCTTAAAAAACATTTAAAACCAGTTGTGAGAACAAACTCTGTGGTGTTAAAAAAGGAAAGAGAAAGGAGCAAGGGAGGCTCTGCCGGCACTGGAAGGCTGTGGCTGGAGGGCCCACACTCCTGCCTTGGGAGAGCCACAGTACTCGTGACGTGCATCAGCTTTTCTTCTTTAAAGAGAAAAACAATTAACCAACCAACAGTAATTTCTTCCAACTTTTCCCTTCGGCCACAAATTTCACCAGTTGCTCATGTAAATACGCTGTCTTCCCCATGGGAAACGCTCTTGCAGAAACCTGAGCCTTCCTCCTCTGTTAAACAACGTGCTTCAGATTCCCTGCAAATAAAAGGAAGCAGAAAAGGGTATTTCCACTGGTATTTCAGCCCAACGGAATGGCCTGGCAAGGGGTGCCACCCCTATGCTTGATGGACCAGGCCACGGTACAGGAATCCCACCTTCAGGACAGATCTTGGCTCCTGGTCACTTGCTCCCTTTGCAGAGGCTGCTGCCATCCTCCAAGCCAGGCTTTGGGAATTACCACAGAGGGACCCTGCCACTGCTTCCACTACGCTGAATGCTGATACGGGATTTGTGGACCAGCATCTGAGAGGCACATGCTCACCCCCTGCTGCCTTGCCCTTCTTTCAGGCTGGCTGCGCTGCCAGGAGTGCATGGCATAGATCCCCTCCCTTCCAGCTCTGGAGTGATGCTGTTCCTCCTCCCACCTTGGACAGGTTTGGGGAGGTGTCTCCCCCCCTAGGATTGGCCTGTGCTTGGGAATGGACACCCCAAGGCATCCATGACCACTGTGGCTCCTACCCAGCTGCTCCTACTCCGCTTCTAACACCAGCACACAGCAACATGCACAGAGGGAAAAGGGCTGCTGACAGACCTCATCACAGTATTCTAGTACTTGAAGGTAAGCTTCAGACAGGACAGAGGCTCTCTCTTCACAAGGAGCCACATGGAGAGTAGAAGAGGCAACAGGTATGAATTACACCAGGAGAGGTTTCACCTTATATTAAGAACTATTTTACAGAGAGAGCAATCACTGGACCAAACTCCACAGGGATGTGGTAGAGACCCCAGTGTCAGAAGGTTTCAAGATGTGACTGGACAGGGTGCTAGATAGCCTTGCCTAGGCCTCCTGTCTCACATAAACGTTGGACTAGCTGATCTTTGAATTCCTTTAGAACCTGGGCTGTTCTGTGATTCCAGTAAGGACAAAGCTCTGTGCTCCTCTGCCCAGGCAGAGGACCTGACTACAGGGACCCACAGCTCTGTACCACCAACCCTGAGAAACCCAAGGGAAGCAGGAGGAAGATGACTCTGTGCACTAATGAGCAGCCAAGTGAACATGGTTCATCCTTCTAGTCAGTGAAAAAGAATCCACTGAGCTCTTCTGAAGCCCTCTCTAAAAGGACCTGGAAGCCCAAAGCAGGAGTGTTGGCTTGGACAACTCACCTTTGATAGAGCTCAGAATTTCCTGAATTCTCTGTGGCTCATTGCGGTCTGGTCTGCAGCTTGGGGTGATCTCCAGCACATAATCAGGACCATATTCTGTGAAGAACTGGAGGGAAGAGGAGGGGAGAGTCAGCAGGGAAGTCTCTGGTGGCTGTGGCTGGGGGCAGGGCTCCCCATGGGCACCTGTTTGTAAGAAGGCAAAAAACAGTTTCTTTCTCTGAAGGCCACATGTGGCTTCACTACATCAAGGTGGTGCTTCTTCAGTGCCTGGAGTTTTCAACCATTTCCCAGTTCAAGGGCCTGGGAAGCAAAGCCCAGTGGTGCAACCAAAAGCAGTCAAATGTCTATCCCAATGCTTAATTTGGTTATTTGCAAACCTGACTTTTTAATGAACAAAATTCAAGTGCTGCCTGTTCTACTGAATAATGCCAGACCTGAAAACAAGTACTATGCCAGCAGCAAAAAATCAGGCATCTTATAGCAGTCTACATTCTGTTCCTGATTTTAGTACAAACAGTCCACTGGTGGAACTGGCTGCAATGGGACCATGACCTGTGGCACCATCAGCACTGGATGCTCAAAGAAATTCTATGTTGATCTTTCCAGACATCCTCAGATGATTTAAACACTGATACACTGATGCTCAGTTCAATGTTTCTGAGTCTCCAAACCACAGCTGTCTTGTTTTCAAGCCCTTCTCTACAAACTCATGGACAAAAACCAACTAAAATACCTCCAGGCTCCTGAATACTGACTTTCTTTCATAGTAGCTTGATTTCAAGACCTGGAGCTGTCAGAACATCCCCAAGCCCCTCAAGGCTTTAAGGGAAGCAAAGTGCTGAATACAACTGTGTGGAATTTGGCCCATCATCACGGAAAAAGTTTGCCAAACCTGGAGACTGACGGAACAGCACAGCCTAGCCACTTCATAGCCAGTGCTTCAACAACAATCTGGCCCAGTCCACAAACTCTCTGGAGTTTCCTTCAGGAGGTGAGCAGAGCCCTGGTGTTGGACAGCAGGAAAGCAATGCTGGGACTGCCTTGAAGCTGCTCACAGTCAGGAACTCTACACTGACCTCAAAAAGCTGACAGCTCAGTTTCCATGTTTCGTGTTAATCAGAATGGGAATGCCTATTTAAAGCAAAGAAAACATGAAATCAGGAAGTACCAACCTTTGTTTCTGTGCACAGGCACTGATAAGCTATGAAACCACTAGTGGTTCTTTGCCAAAATCAGCAGGAAAAAACCCCTGGGAATCTGAGAAAAAGACATCAACCCTGTGTGCACATAAATCCATCCACGTACACCCAAAGCCCATGCTGTCTCCTCTTCAATTATTATGTGTAAATATTTAATTCCCAGTGGCCTCCAAACCATTCCTCTTCCTTCATGGCTTTTATCCCCATCAAACCTGCTTCTACCAGTTTGCCTTAAATATGCCAACAACACAATGCAGGGAGCTTGGAGCATCACATGGAAAGGTTATAGAGGCTAAAATATACTCTTGAGAAGGACTCTAAAAATATGCCAAACCTTCTCTGGGAGGTTCTGTTGGGAAGCTCTGCAGGATTAATGCAAGATGAAGACATCTCATCCTTAATCACAGAGAAACAGGCTGCACCTTGAAGTGCTGGCCTGGAACCTGCACTAGCCAGGTAAGAAACAATGCTACCTTGGATTGCTTCCATCCACAGGGAAAAAAAAGCCCTCTCTAAATGCAATGACTCATGGAGTGAGAGAAGGGAACAGAAGAATTCCCATCGAAGTGAAGGGCCCCACATTGAATGCATACTCAGGCACTTCTTCCCCTGAAAATCTGAGGTCTGCAAGGTTTAAACAAAGTTGTCAAGTCAAAAATTTACGTGCAAACATAGGAATGTGGCTTGTCCAGGCTCTGGAATAAGACAATGGCAAAGCACTGCCTGACATTTGACTGCTCCCTGTCATGCTCTGATGCAAGTTGAGCCCATTAGAAAAGGCAGAAAGTAGATTTTAGGATCAGTAAATGGCAGAGCAGGCTCCCAAGGATGATGTTTAACTATTATTTGCAACTGTCCTCCAAAAAACATTTCAACCATCTTACTGCCAAAACTTTGCTCTGACCCCTGTGAGCAGCAAAGACTTGCCTTTGTTTATACAGGGCTTTCCTGGTTCACTCTGTGGCTTTCTAAACAGAGCCAAGTATGGATGTGTCCCTCTCCATGCTTCAGAGGAAGCCAGGGGACAAGCAGCCCCATCCATTCCTCAGCTGGAATGCAGGCAGGCAGTAGCAGGACCCCAAACACAGAGCACAGCACACAGACACCCACATGGGAAGGCAGGGGACAGCTGCACCCTGGGCACTGAACTGCTTCATGGAGTTTGCCTTCCCCACAGTCACCCAGCAAACATCTGGACAAGCACTCCCAGAGCATCTCAGCATTAAGAGCTCCAAACCACACCTCCACTGTTCTCACCTGGATGTTGAGTGTGGGGCCATGTGGTGCCACCATCATGCAGAGGTTATTGAGCAGTGACACAAGAAACCACATTCTCATGCCCCTGAACAGCACAGAGGTCTCAGGAAGGCAGGAAGGGGGCTGCACCAGCACACTCTCACTGTGCTCTCCACAGTGACCTCTGCCCGTATGTCAAACACCAGGATTTCTTGACTTCTTATTACAGGCATCTTGTTTCAGCTTCCTTATTACAGAGGCATCTCCCTCTGCTAAGGACCTATGTGCATGTGCCATTGGGTATTTCTCATTGTGTTGTGTCCCAAAGGCAGTTCAGCAGCAGGCTTCCAGAAGAGACCAGTACCTGAATATGTATCACAGCTTTCATCAGAAATCCTACTTGTTTTGGTGTTCCTGAGAAGCAGGAGGTTCCCAGACCTCGAGGAACACTCTTTCTTGGGAAAGATGCACAACACGATCCAGTACAAGCTGGCTCATACTGGCCTTAAGACAGGGCTTGCATATCCCCTCAAGGGTGAGAGGCTGCTGGATCTCAACCTCCTGCTTTTGGTATGTCAACACCTGGGCCATTCCTTCCCAGAACACAGAGCAGTGTGCTGAACAGCTGGATCACAGCCCCAAGGTGGGAAGGCTTCCCAGGTACCTGGCAGGGTACTGTTCCATGAAACTCTTCCATGAGTTTCATCAATCAACTGGGATTCCCCATGCCAAGGGAAACAGATTCACCAGAGATTAATATACACTGTCCAGCCCCACTCAAGACTTGAAAAGCGCTGGCACTAAGACAAAGCTGCACCTGGTCCTTTCTGTATATTGATGAAATCAGGGCTAAAATTTAAAGCCTTGAGAAGAGCAAAAGTACACACACATCCTGAAGAACTCTTTGGGCAAACCAGTGACCCACTCTGCCCATCCTCTCTATAACCATCACAGACTGAGGTTTATTGGTGCCTGAGATCCCTCACAGAAAGCTGCAGCCTCCACTTTTGGGAACAAGCACCCACCATGCTGCTAGCATAGGGTGGTATTGTTACAGGAGCGTCTCCACAAAACAAGACTAAGTGGCAAGGATGCTGTGTGGATTAGGTACAATGACTGGCTCTTCTGCAAGGAGAAGGGAGGGCTTTTCTAAGCATTACCTCATGATCAGGGATCTCAGAGGACAGTGTTCTCCCAAGGATGACCCCAGTCAAGTATGTCCAGCAGCGAGCTGTGTTGGCAAGGTTGTAACCTCCTGTTCCAGCAAGAGTTGAGATTTTGAGGGGGAATAGTGGGGAAAGGGAAGAGAGAGGGAGAGATTTTAGTGGGAAGAAGAAATCATGGAGGCAACATGCAGAGTTTACGTTGTTCTGAAATGCTGTTACATAAAGCCTGTCCACTATCCAGCCCTCTGGACAGGCAACTGGTTATGCAGCACAGCAGAGATAATTCCACCTTAGCTTTCACTGAGTATCAGAGCCCTGCTGTACTTTGCAGGCAGGCAGACCTTGTCCCAAACCCCTGCTTGAATCTATACAAAACCACTCATTGCCAAGTGCCCAAGGTAGGTTTGGAAACATAGTGCTCACTTTTAAAGAAAAGCACTGAAGGGCTTATCAGCAGAGATGGGCATCAGAGGTGCCACTGAGAAGTCAGGATCAGTTTGTCGGCCCTTCCTCATCTCCTGAGGAGCCATGCAGCTTTTAACTAAAGACGTGAGAGTCAGGATTGAGACTTGCACCTGTCAGTATCAATGTTTTCAGGTGTGAGGACACAATACTGTACCACGGCAGGTCTCTCCTGACACTGCCCTGCAGTCACTCTGTGAAACCCCTGCCAGCGCCGAGCCTGAGGGCAGGCACTTGAGGAAGGGTCGCAGGAGGACAAACATGTTTCTCTGAGAACAGCAGGACACACTCACCTCCTCCCAGGATGAGAGTTGCTAGCTGCCACTGCAGGACATACTTGAGGCACTTGCCCACTCCCTCGGGTGTCATGTTGAAAGAGCACATGGGGTCCCCAGCGATGGTGTCGGCCCCCAGCTGCAGCACCACCGCGTCGGGGTTGAAGGCAGCGTACACCTCCTTCAGCACGCTGTGGAGAGGAGGAGCAGTGGGGGTTAATGCCAGCTCAGAGGGATGCTGGTAGCACAGCCCTGGGCCCGCAGATCCACCAATGCCTCTTGAGGTTTCTGCATTCTCTGCTTCCACCTAGCTCATACCAGTTGCATTCCCTCTGCTCCCAGTTAGCCTGCTGCCCCCACTACTCTCCCACAGCAAGTTTAGCTCTCAGAGAACTTATCACCAGGTTATGAAGGCAAAAGCACCCCGATAACATCGGGCAGGGGGACCTAGTCCTCATCAGTTCAGTGGTAGCATCAAACCCCACATTTGCACTGGCTGCCCTTTGGCTGCAAGACAAATCCAGAGGTTTTTCTCCCCTGTGAAAGTCACAGTGAAGATCAGGCAAAACAACAATCCTAAACTCTCAGACACCTCTTACCAGGACAGGAAAAAGAGAGGAAGGCTCTGGCTAGGTTCTCATTCTCCTCTCTCTTATGTGGCTCTTGAGGCAAAACAACAAAAAGCTCTGTGCAAGGTGTAGTCAGCCTGCATTGGAGGGAACTCTGTGCTTCAAGCCCACCATGGTTTTGGGAAGCACAGGCAATCACCTTCAGACAATGAGACACCCACAGTCAAGCCTGTGACTGCCTCTCAGCCCAGACAGAACTCAAAGTGATCTCAAAATCTCTTTGTACAAGCTTTGGTTATATATAGCTTGGAATCTCAGGCAGGTTATGATGTCCCTCAGCTGTGAATGCATGCAGCGGGCTCCTCCTGACCAGGCTCCTGAACCCTCTGAGCCCCTAGAGCTGCCTTTTGGAAGCATGTCCCCTGGCACAAAGAGGGCTGCTCTACCCCAGCAGTGGCAAGCACCAACAAGCCTAGCAGGAGGCATGGCCTCAGCATGACTGCCCTACACGTTTGGAGGTTTTAGCCCTCAAGTGTTAGAGCTGAGCATTGGATGTGCTACCATGTTCTGCAGCCCTGCACTGAGGCTCCTCTCCCCTGGAAAAGAACAAGCCCTGCAGCCCAGTATTGACAAGGGCAATGGCTTGTGAGGTCCATCATCAGCTGAGTGACAGAGGGGCAGCTCCATCACATGTTCAGCCTTCAGCCTTTCACTCTTCCAGCACAGAGAGAAGGTGCTTAGAAAACACGTTTAGCTAAGCCCCAAGCATATGTCCCACAGGCCATCAGGATTCAGAACACTTACTTGAAGGAAAAACACCTAGCCCTAAGTCCACAGCTAGAAAGTCCCTTCTCAGTCTCTCCTTAGACATACTATGTTGACCTGTGGCAGAGACTCTCCAGCCACCCACAGATGTCTCTGTATATTCAGTTTTCTTAAGAACTTGGACAAGACCTCTGAGAACTCTTACAATCCATGTTCATTGTAGTCAAAGGGTGTAACAGGGGAAGGACTGTAAGAAAGGACTGTAATTGAAAATAGTAAGCTGCGTAGTGTCTTATTCTCTAAAATCCCATCCAAGTAAGATGTACTGGAGCAAGAGGGCTTACGTTTCACAGATCTGGTAATATTTCTCATCTTGAATGCCATCTTGAATGGGCACATTCACGCTGTAATAGCGACCTTTCCCCAGGCCAATATCTGTCACATCACCAGTGCCTGCACAATAGAAATATCCCAATTACAAGGGAAAGCAGAAGAGCAGCAAGAGAGAGACATGTGGGGTGTCTCAGAGGAGAGCTGAGAGCCAGGACCTTTGGCATACTAATGGAGAAGTCCACTTGCTACCACCAAGAAAGGAGAGGTTGGAGGTAATCAGTTCTCTTCTCTGCCCAGTTCTGCCATGCAGAGTTGAAGGGGCTCTGCTCAGAGCTCAGCCACAACCAGAAAGGTGGAAACACCAAACATGTAGCAACCCACTCTTTCTTTCTTTCTTCTGAGTTGAGAGGAGATGCAGCAAGACCTCTCTGCTGGAGAGCAGGGATGGGACTTGCATCACTGGCGAGGCCCCAGCAAAGGCATGAACCAAATCTCACATGTTTGACTTGCCTGGGAAAAATCCGGGTGAAAACTTGTGCAGAGAAACAGTCATGACTTTCGAGGTGAAACTAAAGGCATCTTCAACTCCTGTCAGGAAAGGAAAAACAGCTTTCATGCATCATTCATATAAATGATAGAATCTGAACAAACAAACAGAGCTGCTTGATAAACATGGGGCAGCAAGCAGAGCAGGAGCAGCACGAGTGAAGCAGAAATGAAGATGTGGCTCAATAAATCCATCCTCAATTCACAGAGACCCAAGTTCAACTGCAGCAAAGGTCACAACTGAAATGAATTTGGCAGGTCTCATGCTAGTCAGTACTGAATAGACCTTGATACCTCATGCCAGTGCCCACAGTAGCAGCACTTGCCTGCACTGCTCAGCCTGCAAGGCTGGGAGAGGGATCCGAGCAGGGCTGCCTTGACCAGAGTTTGGCTCTGATTACAACCAGTGCTACCAGGCTCTCTTGCTTTTTCTCAGTGCTGCTGCAGTTCAACATGCCTTTTCTTTTCCTTAAAGACACACGGTGAGGGTCAGGAGGGAAAAAGAAGTAACAGGAAACTTAACAGAAACCAAATGCAGGGAGAAAACGGTGCAAAATGAAACACACCATAAAATCTAGAAGAGCAGGAAATGTTAAATGGTGTTGAAATCATGTCTCTGAAGGAGAGAGAAGTTTCAACAAGGCCAGCTCTGGCTTTAGTTTTATAGCATCAAGCCTTCTTTTAGAAACATTGTTTACTACTGGCTGCTTCCCTCTTGCACTGGAGCATTAAACAATTAAACCCTGTCAGCAACTGCTCTGCCAGGATGGGAAACTGGGACAACACTGTCTGTTGCTTTAGGTACAAGACTCCTGCACAGACCCTCAAGAGAGGTCTGAGGAGCAGCACAGGGCAACTTCATAAAGTAGAACAAGGCAGAAATGGATAGAGGGAACTCAACTGCACTGAAAGGAGGCAAAACCACAGCTGTTGCAGCAGGTAAAGCTCTGCTGTGCTGACTGGTCTTGACTTCTCCCCTTCCTCCCCCTGAGACTGTGCAGCTGTGCTGTCTGCAGCCTTTGCTGGGCCTTACCATCCCCATGATGCAAATCCAAATCAATGTAAAGGACACGGTCAAATTTCTGGCGCAGCTTCAGGATCCCCAAGACAGCATCATTCAGGTAACAGAAGCCAGAAGCCTCATCCCTGTGAAAACAATGCCCATGGCGTTGAGCACTGCCAGAGCAATCACCACCCATCTCGGCACTGACCCCTTTCACTTTGCAAGTCTCCACCTCACAGGGGCACAGAGGAGAACAAAAACCCAGCCAAGGCCCAGCTGTGACCAAGGGATGGGTCAGGACCAGCTCAAAGCATGGCTGGGAAGCACAGAGAACAGAACTGCTTGTGCCAACTGCTGCCCAACTCTGGGCTTTCTGGCAACTGGTTAAGCACCAGTTGGCTCTGCAGCAGAGAGGCCCTGGCCCACGGGGACCTTGGCAAGGTACCTCTGACCATTGAACTGCTGAACAAATAAAACATTAGCTTTCATCTGAGACATTTTAAAGAAGTTCAGAGACACTCGACTCAAACTCACTCTCCCTCTGGGGCAAGAAGACAGTCCTGCTTGGCCATTTTCCTGTGAGTCTTGGACAGGTACAGGGTCACAGCTTTTGGGAAGGTCCTGGCAGTGAAAGGCAGGTCCAAGGCAGTTGCAGGACTCTGCTGATCTGCTCCAAAGTCTCAGGCTATGAATGTTAAGTGTCTCCCCAAAGTAACTCTCTCCAGGAAAATGCAAATGAGATAGCCCACATGCAGTCCCTCACAATACAGCTCCTGGGCTCAGCCAGGAGAGAGCCCCAGCAGCTAAGCAAAGGACAGGTGTTGCATGGAAATATTTATTCCTGACATACATATGGGGACAGCTTCCATATTGCTGGCATCAAAGGAAGAAGAAAGTTTCCTGATCCCTGCTCCAGCTTCGCTCCAAAATCAAGTCCCAGTTACCACTTAGCACCAGTCCACATGCACCCCTAGATCTGTCTTGGACAGCTGATTTAAGCAAAAGCTTTATACTTTGTAACAGGAGTGCCCAAATCCCTTTTTCCCAGGCTCAAACAACACCAGGATCCAAGATGTGCCTCTGGGAAATGTCTCTTGACTCCCAGTCACAGCACTCAGCTCACTTCCCCTGATACCTCCTGCTCAACAACAGGTGGAAATGGCAAGGAGCAAGCCTGGGGTGGCAGAACTGCACTTGCTCTCAGTCCCCACAAGTGCAACGGAGCACAGATGTTCCCCAGTGACTCCATTCATTTAGTGATGCTGAGAACAGGGATGTTAGCACGTAACCTGGGAATCTGACTCAATTGTGACTATGCACTCCTTCCCTCCCTCACAGCCCACAAGGAAGCAAAGTGAACTATGCTGTGTCTTGGGCACTCCCTCCATGCTGTAACACACATCTCTGAAACTCAAGGCCAAGCAGAGCAGAACACCAGCTCAAAGGCACAGCAGCACTGGAGCTTCAGCTCAGGCCCAGCACTTGGGATTCCCCCCGGAAGGTAACTAAGCCACCAGATAGCAAACGTTTTTTTATAAAATAAATGTACTGTGCTAGGATACAGGTCCTAGTACCAGGCACCTGCAGTTCAGCCTCAGTCTGGCTGGACCTTCACACTAGGCTGGTACCTCCCCTGCAGCATCACACACCACCTCACTGGGGTGACTGGGAGGACTCCTTTGTGATCACAGATTATTAAGTGCCTTTTTCAAATAGACCATTTGCTTCCCACAGTAGTGCTAATAGCTCAGCTCCGTGGCAGCAACACTGCTAAGATTTCTTCTGTTACAGGCATTTTATAAGCCATGCAATCCAGACAGAAGAGAACAGAAGATTCTCCAAAAGCCATCCACCCTGCACAGAGTGAGAGGGCTCGGAGCTGCCAAGCACAGCTCTCCATTCACAGCAAGCTGCAGCTGAACCCCTTTCCTGCCCACCAAGAAAAGGGCTGAGACAGTGCTTCCACACCACTGTTAGACCTCCAGGGGTCCTCTGCCAGCTCAGAAAATTCACTGGAGCACGGAGAGGCATCTGCACATCCACGTTCAAGCTGTCAAGGTTAGACAGGGGGTTCATGCAAATTCCTGGGGCTCCCCAGGGACACAGAACAGCACTGCAAAGGCCAGTTGGCTGTGGACAAGGAAGGGTGTTGTCTTGTCTGCACTGCAGACAGGCCCCATGTTTTGTGAGATGTGGGACACAAGTTAAATAAAACATACATCTATGGAAAATAGGATGGAAACAAATTATTTTACCGCTACAGAACCACAGGATTCGGGGACAAAATTTTTCCTTCCTCTCTTGTTGTGCTGGAAGATCACTATTGATGTTAGAGTTCAGAGCACACAGTTCCTCATGGAGTGTGAGGAAACTCGAGGTCAGTCCTGCACCATTTCAAATCTCTTATTAAGAAACCAAAAAAAGCCACAAAAACCAATTTGGCCAACACGTTGTCACATTCCCATTGTGTTCCAAGCTCTCCAAAGTGCTTCTCTGTGGACCTCACAAAATCCCTTCTCACTTGAACTCACGGAGATAGCCAAGTATTAAGGAATGGCGGGACACCTGTGAGTACATCTGCCCCAAACCCTCCCTGCAGTCCATGACAGCACCAGCACTGGGCAGTGACCAGCCTCCTCTCCGGCCTCTGCCCTGCCCTCTCTACCTCCTGCCTTCCCTCACACCTTGCTGTCTCTCCCAGCTGGATCGCCGCACCCCGAGGGTTTGGAGGGAAGCCAGGAGCTGGGAAGCAGGGTTCAGACACCAGGTGAGAAAACACAAGGGAAGAGATTGTTTTCTTACTTCTTTGCATGATGCCACCCTCCAGGCCAGTTAATCGCTACCTTGCACTTGCCGTCCAGCAGGCACTGGGCTGCAGTGATGGTGGCTCCTCCCACGGCCGCCGCATACTCAAAGATCCCTTCAGTGGCTGGACAGTCGTAACCTGCAGGTGAGAGTCCAAATGTCAGGCACAAAAAGCCTTTTCCTCCAGGGGAAGAAGAATCCTTTTGTTTGAGCTATCTTGTTTAGCTGAGGCTCTGACCTTCTGTTCCAAGCACACTGCAAAAGTCACAGCATAAACCATCACAACAGCTGTGAGGTTTGGGCTCACACAGCAAATTTAGGGGGCCTGAGTTGGAAAAAAGTTGTGGTGGGTTTGCATGGTAAGGTGTTCATACTGGGGTGGCTGCAGGGGTGGCTTCTGTGAGGAGGCACCAGGAGCTACCTCCCTGTTGGACAGAGCTCCAGGACAGATCTGTCTCTGGGAGAGGCTAAGCCCATCAGCAATGCAGGCAGAGCCTATGGAAGAACATATCAAACAAAGGGTGAAAACCACTGTGCAGCACCTGGGAGAGAGGTGAGAGTGTGTGAAAGAAACTCCCCTGCAGGCACCAAAGTCAGCAGGAAAGGAGGGGCAGGAGGTGCTTCAGGCACGGGAGCTGAGATTCTCCTGCAGCCCATGGTACAGACCACAGTGAGGCAGCTATGCCCCTGCAGCCCGTGGAGGTCCACAATGGAGCAAAGATCCACTTTTAGCCCCTGGAGGAACCTATATCCCAGGAGCAGGGGAATGTGCCTGAACAAAGCTGTAACTCCATGGAAGGGACCCACACTGCAGCAGGTTTGCTGGCAGGACCTGTGACTCTGTAGGGGACCCATGCTGGGGCAGCTTGTTCCTGAAGGACTGACCCCATGACCCCATGAAAAGAGATCCAGACTGGAGCAGTTCCTGAAGAATTGATTCAATAGAAAGCCTTTTCCTGAAGGAATGATCCCATGGGGGATCCACACTGGAGCAGTTCTTGAAGAACTGATACCCCTGGGAAAGACCCTCATTGGAGAAGTTCATGGAAGATGGGATCCTAAGGGAGGGACCCTATACTGGAGCAAAGCAAGAGTGAGGAGGAAGGAACAGCAGAGACAATGTGTGAACTGACCACGACCCCCAATTCCTGTGTCCTTGCACTGCTTGGAGTGGGGTGTGGGGTGCAAAGTAGAAGAGCTGTGAGTGAAGTTGAGTCTGGGAAGAGAGGTGGATGAGTGGGATGGTGATTTCAGTTTTGTTTTCAATTCTCACTATCCTACTCTGTTATTAATTGGCAATAAATTGAATTAATCTCCCTATATAGAGTCTGTTTTGCTGGTGCCAGTAAGGGAAAAGTGATTTCCCTGTCATTATCTTGACCCACAATCCTTTCCACTAGATTTTCTCCCACACCTTATTGATGGGGGCAGAGAGAGTGTGTCTTGGTGTGCACCTGGCAGCCAGCCAAGATTAACTCACCACAAAAATAAAAAAATCAACAATCCAAATGTTTCTTTGCACTCAGTTCATTAACAGATGTGTCCTGAACCAACTTCTGAGCTGTGTGCCTGGCTTGCCCAACCTACTGGTCCCACATACCAAACCTCACAAAAAACCACTCTCGGTTCTCTGGCTACTTGACCAGAACAGCCCTGGCACCATCACTGATGTACCTCCTCCCTAAAAACAGACATCCACAAGGGAGACAGGCCTAGGTAAGCTGCAGGTCTATATCTAGAACATGATATTCACCTATTCCTACAGCAGCCCCTTTGCTGCTGTTCCCAACAAGGCATACAGACAGAGCAGCTTCAGGAATGTAAAGTCCAGGGGCGACGTGTGAGCCCAGCACAGAATCTACACTTCTGCCTCAGTGCTGTTCCTCCTGTTCCTGAGACCAAGACAGTGCCCAAAGCCACTTCACCTGCTTTCCCACTGCATTTCTCAGGCTATCTCAGGTCCAGCTGGGCAAGAGTCCTCTGCTCAACACATAAGCCAAACCACCAGGCAGACAGCAGCCACTCTGGTCCCTGGCATGCCTTCCCCACAGCAGCCGCTCCCAGCTCCATCCCAAGAGCAGTCAGAGCCTTCTGACCTCTCCTAGAACTTCAGAGCAGTAGCAAAGGGCACTGGTCCCACTCAGCAACAGACAGCCCAATTTGCACAGAGCAGTGTGAGACTGGCTGTACCCTCTGCCAGCACCAGGGAAAGCACCAGCCTGTCAAGTGACTGCTGGGGTTCAGCAACACCC
The DNA here is from genome assembly GCA_035583155.1 of Acropternis orthonyx. Classification (NCBI taxonomy): domain Eukaryota; kingdom Metazoa; phylum Chordata; class Aves; order Passeriformes; family Rhinocryptidae; genus Acropternis; species Acropternis orthonyx. The sequence goes on along the minus strand of JAWWEU010000138.1, from coordinate 20,794,550 downwards.
TGTCCAAGAGCATTTCCCTCCACAAACAAGCCCAGCATCCCCCTGAGTTCACCACTCTGTCTAATTGTGGCCACAAGAGCATCCTGAACCTGATGCTCAGCTAAGCTCTTGCTCAAGACACACATTCTTACCCAGTCCATACTCCACAGACTCCGGATGGTCATCATCCCCCTCCTCACTGACCTTCTGTAGGTGCTGCAGGTAAGCATCTGTGTGGAAACTTGCCATCTCCTCCATGGAGGCCACTTTTGGCTTGACTATCCTAGGCAGAGAGGAGGAAGGGAGGATGTCAGGACAAGAGGGTCTAGGGTTTGGCTGGAATGCTCAGCTTTAGCCTTTAACCCAGGATCCTTCTTTTGGCAGTTCCTGGTGTCAAAGCAAATAAAAATCCCTCTTCCTCTTGCATCGGACTGCCGCTCAAGGAAGCAAGCCACCCACAAGGCAATCTGTGCTCCACCAGACCAGGGGGGTAACCACGAATTACACCTGCCACCGTAATCGTGTCCAGAACAAGCATCTCCCTTAGACCCTAGACATACACGCTGTGGGGGGCTCCTACAGCCGTGCTGCCAGCAGGGACACAGCGTGACACCGGAACCTACCGAGCACCTTCCAAACCTTCGCCGGGGAAGAAAACATCCCTTCAGAGAAAACGGGAGCGCTCACCTCATCTGGTCGAGCAAGCAATACGCTTCGATCAACGAGTGCACCATGCTGGCCTAAAGAGAAGAGCACGACCGTGAGAGCAGCAGATGCCAAGGGAAGACTCGCACCGGGGCTGTGGCTGCGGCTCCCCCGGCACGGACCGGGGCTGGGACAGGGCAGGGCATCCCTTAGAGGAGCCTCCCGGTGTCCCGGGCATAGGCACAGCCGCGCAGGGCCTCAGTGTCGCTGCCAGGGCCGCTGTAAGGGCAGAGCCCCGGCTCCGGGCCCACACCCCTCCCGCCCGCTCCCCGCTCCCCTCCCGGGCACCGGGGCCTCCCCCGAGCCCCCGCCACGCCGCTGACCCGCTTGGGCACTTTGCAGAGGGAGTCGCAGAGGGCCACGTACTCCGGGCTGTACACATAGACCGGCGGCGCCGCCGCCGCCATCGCGGCCCACACGGCCGGGCCCGGCCCAGCAGCGCGGGCGGTTCCGGCCCCGCGGCTCGCCGGGAGCTGCGGGCCCGCCCTTCATCCCTCCCTCCCTCCCTCCCTCCCTCCCTCCGTAAGGAAGGGCTGCACGCTCCTGTTAGACACCTCTTTATTGGGGCAGCTCGCGGTGGTGTTTTAGTTTCTAACAACGTGGTAATTGTCAGTAAAATAGGCCCGAGGCCTGCCCCCCCGCCCCGGCAGCTCCCGCCGGGCCCCCGTGGGGTCAGAGCGAGGAGCGGGATGGGCTGAGCCTTCCAAGGCTGCTCTGCCCGGGGCAGGGGGCACACGGGAGGGACCAGCAACACCTACACAGCAGCCGCTGCCCCCAGAGACCACCCGAGAGACCACCCGGGTTTGAGGCCAAACCACCTGGAGATCCACCGGACCACACCCGGGACAAGGATCCGGCTCTGGAGCCAGCCCGATACACAGTGGAACGGCGGATCTTTGCACGGGAGCCACCCGGGGGCAGAGCATGGTGGTGGCACATGGCACAAGGCACTGTCACCCTCCCGGCTCCGGAGGCAAGTTCTGCTGGTGGACATCGCCCTCTCAGAAGGAGCTCAGCTGTGGCATCCACATGGCTAAAACCATGCTCGCCAGAGTGGTTGTGGCCACCCTGAGCGAACTCCCACGGGAACACACAGCCATCCAGGCCTCGGGGTGCAGGGAGTGGCCAGTGCTCTCCCTGGAAATTAAGGCAGTGGTGAGAAGAGCTGTGTTCGGTGTGGCCAAGGGGACAATGATCTGCTCAGACCCAAGGCTGAAGACATAGAAAGGTTAAGGAGCATCAGGGAGTCTGAGAGAGGCTGCTGGAACCAGGTTCTGCCCTCCCTGACAGAAGAGGGAACAGCCACCCAAAAATACACATGTTCAAGTGGATCCTGTATCCTCCCCTGCCAGGTGAAGGCGGTGACAAAGGAAAGGAGTGGGTGGAGGCAAATCCCTGCCTTGCCCACCTCACCTCCCCCTGTGCCCCTGTACAGCAGGTATGAAGCTCTGGCTGTGGAAGGCCAGGCAACGGATGATGTGCATGTTAGTCCGTCTACACCAGAGGTGTGATACCCCCAGACCACAATAACCTCCATGAGAAAGACAGGTAAGAGCCGTAGGTGACTCCTTTCTGAGAGGCACAGAGGGTCCAATATGCCACACAGACAGTCCTCTTAGGGAAATCTGCTGCCTCCCTGAGGCCCAGGTTAAGGGCAGCACTGAGAAACTTCCCAGCCTGGTTCAGCCTTCAGATTGTTACCCACTGCTGTTCTTCCATGGTGGTCGGCAATGAAGCTGCAATGTGTAGTCCAAGGGAAATCAAGAGACTTCAGGGCCTGAGGACTGTTGTTAAAGGATTCTGGAACACAGGTTCTTTCCTCCATCTCTCCAGTTGTGGGCAGTGACATTGGAAGAGACAGACCCAGTCTGTTTAATACATGGCTTGATGGCTGGTGCCACTGCTACAACTTCAGATTTTTCAATAACAGGGACAGCCTACACGGCCTAAGGCACACTGGTGTTGGATAGGATCCACCCTTCCCAAAGGGGAAAGGGGTCTTTGCTCAGAGCTAGTGGGGCTCACTGACAGCTGTAAACCAGTCTTGGAGGGGGACAGGGGTATTATCAGGCTGGCCTGTAACAAGCTCTGGGACATTCCAAGGTCAGCAGGTGTGAATGTGGGTCCTCAGCCTGTTGCTCCATGTGCTGGGTACACCAGAGCACACGTGAAGTCCTAGGAAAGTGAACCAGGGGAGGTAATAGGAGCCAATAGGGAACCCTACTCCCTCCATCACTTTGTGGCACATGTGCCTGATCCTCATCAGTCCACCATCACCATCCTATGTGGGGGCTGACCTCCAGGACAGAGTGGAGCAGGAACCCACTGTGTCCCCACCACTCTCTGTGCCAGGCTGTGGGAGCTGGGGCCAAGGCCAGAGCTGAGCATTAAGAGCACGGCTGTGATTGCACAGGTTAACACCAAGCAGCCAGCTCAGAGCTGCTTCAAAGGGCACGTGTGAACTCAGGAACCTGTGACCTGGCCACTAGCACTGCTGCTAGGGACAGAGTAGATGGCACAGAGGGGCTGCCACCAGCAGAAGCCCTGACCTTGCTCGGTGGCAACAGGGATCCTGGCTACCACAACCTCCACAGCTGCACACACAGGACCCCCAAGGGGGAGGGATGATGGGCTGTCTAGTTCCAAGCAGCACAGTTGTGAATGGGCTGGACCATTTTGATTTTGGGTGTGGTGGGACAGAGACTCAGGCATCATCCCCTATTTTTCTAACAAAGCTATTCCATCAGCAGCAGGAAGAGCAAGAGCTCCAGCCTACACTAGTATAAATGCTGCAGATTGAAATAAAAAGCAGCACAGTTAAAAACTGCAAACCTGCTGGAGGCAGGGAGAGCATGAGCTGGTCAGGGAGCACTGCAGTGCTGAGCACACAAGTCTGGTCAACTCCCTCAAACAGAGGTCCCTCTGGGGGTGATCTCTCAGGAGGAGCCATGAGGGCGGACACTTCCAACACAAGGAGGCTTCAAAGCTCAGCCTTTTCCTTGCTCTGTAGGCCACACCTCAGTCTAGGACACATGCCTCCTGTGGAGCTCCTCAGAGGGCCACTCACCCACTGAGAGGCCACGGCTGGGAGGAGAGATGGCCATGCCAGCTGCCTGCAAACTAACCTAATGTTCATCTTTACAAGCTGTATGAAACAACCCTCCTGCAGCATCTGCAGCCCAGTGAGGAGCTGTGAGAATTACTGCATGGAGCAGCCATCTGTGGGCAGGAAGTCGTACACATACAAGGCCACCGACTTGGACAGGTAGGTCATGGTGCCAAACCGGCCACTCGGTGCACTGTCGTACAGCAGGCAGCAGATGCCTGTCGAAGGATCCCTCTCCAACATGTGGTCATCAGCGCCCAGGGCTTTCTGGATTTTGGAGAGGGAAGGAAAAAGGCAACGTTAGGAATAATGGCAACCCCCTCATCAGCTTCCACCCCAAGCACCCTCTGTCACACTCGCAGGTGTGACACATTGACAATGAGCAGTGGGAGGAGGACACTACAGCTTTGCTGTGCCCTATGAACACAATGGGGACAGCAGGCAGGGCCCTCCAGGTGGGTGAACCCATTGCAGCAGTGGGGAACGCAGCCAGCAGCCCTGGGTGAGGCTTGGCCCCTACCTGCTCCTCATAGAAGAGGTCATTGGCTCTGTGCAAGATCTTTTCCACAGCTATGATGCCACCAATGGTGTGCACCTCCATGTCCACTAGCATGGTAAGCACCAAGATAGCTTCCACCAGCAGCTGCCTGTACTCTGGCTGGGGCACACGGTTGAGGACAGACTCCACATGCACAGCAAACTTCATTTCCCCTGGGGTCATCTATGAGGCAGTACAAAGAAGTGTACTGAGAGCACTGTATCACCAGCACAAGTCCTGAGCTATGCTGGGCACTCACCCAGGGTAACCCACCACCCAACAACACCACGCCTGTTTCCCCTTCACATGAACCTTCCTACCTCTCTGGTTGTTGAAGATGGGAGAACAAAGCCCTCCACAGAGAGACCATGGCACTGCAGAACAAAAAGGAGAGACCATGGTTATGGCTTGGAGAAGCACTGTGCTAAGACACATAGGTCCAGCCTACCAGCTCACTCCAACTTGAGCACTGGTGTGTGCTGTCCCACACCCCAGTGCTGCCTCCTGAATCAGCACAGCATCACTCCTTTCCCATTAGTTCAGCATCAGCTGGAGCCCCTCTGCACAGGGCTCTGCTCCCTGGCTCATCATCCTGAGCAGGAGCTCTTTCAGCTGTGTCTCCAGCCCTGGCCCTGTCTGGCTAATGCTCCCCTCTGCAAGGCACAGGATGAGGTAGGTCCTACATGACTAGGAGGCAGTTCCAAGTCTTCCCCAGCTTTCCAGGGCCAGCTGCAGGCCTTGTCCATGAAGCACATATCTACACAACATCGAGGACCAGCCTCTAGCATCTAAGTTCCCTGGGACCACAGGCTCATGTGCATGGAGAGGCACCACCCGGAAATCCAGCTCACCTTCTGCAGGACCTTCCAGACCTTCTGGTAGAAGCCCACAGGGACACGGTTGAGGGCCCCATCCAGCCGCCGCCTCCGCTGCCACTGGCCCTGTCGGCCGTCCTTACTGCCCTGGCCTTCCAGCATTCTTGAAAAAGAGTCCTTGTCCAGCAGCTCCGTGTGCCCAGCAGACTGGGCAAACAAAACAAGGACCACAGAGACTGTTGCAAAGTTAAATACCCCACAAGAGCGCAGCCTGCTGCTGCTCAAGAGTTTATGGTTCTCCAGTCTGACAGAGCTGCCACCCCCTGCCCCCAGCAAAGCCCACCTTACAACCCCAGCTCCCCACAGCAGTCCCCAGAGCACAGCTCCTTCCTACAGCCACAAACCGGACAGAACCCACGCATGCAGCCAACAAACACAGATTACCAGAGTGGGCTTGAGGTCGGTGTCCCCGGACTGCAAACTGAGGGGCTGAAGGAGAAAGGGAGAGAAGGCAATCAGACTGTGCCAGAGCACGGCAGCAGTCACAGCAAGCGGAGCAGCAGCAGCACAGATCAAGCTCAGATCACAGGGCAGTTATCCCAGGCCTGCAGTTAGCTGGAGACAGAATTTTGAGAGGAAAGCTGCGGAAAGTCCCATGTTACCATCACTGGGGAAGGATTGTACCAGGGCATAGAGCAGCTGCAGGGCCCCATATGCTGGTGCTGCATCAGCAGTGGGTTTGTGCTGGCCTGAACACAGGAGCAGAGCTGCTACTGCTCTGCTGGCTGCTGGCATGGGCAGGGTTTTAGTCTCGGGCAGACAGGAGGGCCAGTAGCAAGGTCACTGCCCACAGACGACCCTCTGCAATGCCAGGTTTCAGAATGCAGCAAGTTGGCCCTAAACCTGCTGTGTCAGCCTGGTCCCTGCAAGCCCTGTCTCTTTGAGGACAGGACCCCTTCTAGAGCTCAGGACTCCTCTGGACACATGCCAGGCACATGAGGAGGTCTTTGGCATTTGTAGCTGATCAGAAGCCTCTTTCCCCAGAGAAGAAACAGCTGAGGAGGCTACAGGCAGGATCCAGTGAACTGTCTGGCAGGGTCACTACCGGTCATGCCACTGGAAGAATCATGCCACCCCTCTCAGATTTTGTGAGTGTAAGGGAATGTATTTGGCCACAGCAGCTCTGGAGCACAGCTCCCAGGTGGCTGTAATGGCAGTACACCCATTGCCCAGGGAAGCCTTCCTCCCTACTTAGTCCAAAACACAGCAGGCCCCACTCCAAGGGGAGCTCCTGTGGGGCAGTGCCAGCCTTGGGCCCGCACAGCATGTTAAGCCGTGCTGACCTCTTTCCAGGGAGCCAGCCTCCTTCCCTGTCCTGAATAGAGCAGCCCTGAGCCTGCCTAGATGGGGGAAGGCAATTCATTGCTGCAGCAGCTGAGGGAAGTTTATTGACTTATGCATGCGGGAAAGCTGCCCTAGTGCGTGGCATGAGGGGCAAAAGCTGAGGCTGCAGGACCAGGGGGGCTTCACCTTACTCCCAGGCAGAGACTGCCTACGTTTATCCAATTGCTGCAAGAGAAGAAGGAAATGAAGGTTCTGCTGTTGGAAGAGGCCCACCAAGATGCTCGCCACACCTGGGACACTATGTGGTCCTCCCACCCCTGCACCTTCCAAGTACCCCTGTGCTCCCTCTGCACTGCCAGAGCATGCCCCACCCACTAACTGATTCAGCCCAATTCTCCCCCCCAGGGCAGGAATAGAGCAAAAATTAGCTCCTAGAAGCAGCTGAGCTCTCTCCCACTCTTCCATCAGTTCTGCCTGGTTTGTAGCTGTTTGTCACCCACAAGACAGCAGCAGCCTGCACTGCCTGCCCTCACCTGTTTGATTTCACTTTTCAGCCTCACTAGGCCGGAGCGTTCAGGTCTGCTGGTCCCAGCAACCCCCACATCACAGATGGAGATGGCAGTGGTGAGCGATGAGTCCACCGAACGCACTGGATGGGAGGAGAGGGCTACAATGGGCACCATGGCTCAGGGCATGGCTGCCCCTTGTTGCTGCCCAGGCACTGGTACCTCTGCATGCCCTTGCCCTCTATCCCAACAGCATCAGAGACCCATGAGCACAGCACAGAACGGCTTCAATTCAGACCTGACTAGGTCAAGTGCCAAACTAAGCAAAGCCCAAATAGCCACAGGGCTCGATCCCTGGAAATCACTCAGTACCATCCTTATGAAGAGCACAGCTTCTTGCTGGATCCCTGCAGTGCAGAAGCAGCTGTGCTGAACATGAGGGAGGACAGGGACATGTAGATTTGGCCACACACTGCACCAGGACCCAGCTTTGCCCAGAGATGCTCTCTGCTGAGAGACTCACCACTCTTTTCCACTCCAAACTCCTTGCCAGAGAGGATGTGGTAGAGGAGGTTCTTCATGTTTGACGGGCTGAGATTCATCAGGTTCTCCGTGGCTTCTCCAGCTGGAGAGAACAGAACTGGGATTTTGTAACCTGCCTCATAGTTCTCCTGGAACATTTCTACCTTGCACGCCGCTCTGTGAGCAGGGGAAGCACTGACACAGAAACTCATCCTCCAAAGATATATATTAGCTCCAGCTGTTGCCTACAACACAGACTCTTCCCCATGGCAGCCCAACACACGCTGGGATGGAGACTGCAGTGTAATCACTCGCCTGTGCTGCCCAAGAACAGGTCCAGCTGCAGATACTGACACTTCCATGCAGGGTCTTGTTCTAGCCTGAGCTGCCCATTTGTAACAGTACTCCTTTCTGGCTGAGAGAGCCCTGAGCATCGCAGCGCCCAGCTGGGGTGCCACCCCCGCTGCACGTACCTGAGCAGCGCAGGGAGTGCGCCAGCTCTGTTGCCATCACCTGGATGATGAGCCCAATGCGGATACGGAACATCTCAACGAAGAGTGCAGGCTGTGTGCGTATGTACATGGCCAAGTACACCATGATCTCCTGGAGGGGCAGAGGCAGATCACCCCACTGCTGCTCACCAGGGCAGACACCCAGCTGTGGGGTCCCCTGACATCCTGTCCCCTCACCTGGGTGAGGATGGACACGCTGAGGTTCTTCTCACTGGCTTCATCAATGAGGTGAACGAGTTCCTCGTAGGGGATCGGGCTGGGCGTGAACAAACAGCAGAGCAGGTGAGAGGCAGGAGAGCAAGCCCTGCATGCCCCTGGTCTGCACAGCCCCAAGAGGAGAGATACAGGCTGGGGACATCCACCCAGGGCCACTCCTGCCCATGGACCCCAGAGCAGGAGGCTCATACCCAGACCCAGCCCAGCACGCTGGTGGAGGGACAGGTGCCACACTCACGTGGAGATTGTCTTCTCACGCGGCTCTGGGGGCAGCCCCACTGTCAAGTGCTTCTGGTGAGACAGGAGGTCAGTGCAGGCCTGGGGAGGAAAGAGTCAATCCCAGTCATTGTAAACTGAGGGTTTGGGGGCTCAGCATAAGGCAGAGGGAGACAGAGCTGATGCAGCCACGGTTCACCTGCGCACTCTGCTGCCTCCTCCCCAACAGACCTCAGCCCACCAGAGGCTGGCTGCACAGCTGTTACCTCATCCAGAGCTTCAACCTTCTTCTTGAGGATGCCAGAGACGTAGCGGATCAGGGCCCACTGGCGTGTCTCCCCCACCCGCACATACAGCTCAGTAAGGAGCTCCTTGACGGTGGGGCCAGGCTCGCTATCAAGCCCCGTGTGCCACTCAGGCCCCCTGCAGTGAAGGAGGTGCTGGGTTATACACAGCAATTAGTCTGTGGCAGCTCCCCAGCAGCCCCCCTGGGCTGTGCCAACCCCCTCTCTGCTCAGTGAGCCATTGGGATGCAGACTTCATCTTACTTGAGGATGTGGAGCATGTAGAGGATGTCTGCTTGCTCCTGCAGCGTGGGGCAGATGCGCAGCTGTTCCACCAGTGCCTTGCAGTCCACGTTGCCATCCTCATCACGGGGCAGGTTCATCTCTGCATAGAGTGCATGGCTCTGGGGAAGGGAGACCCGTGCTGCTGGTTAGCACCACCCTGCCCCAAATGGAGCCAAGGACATTCACCCATGGATATTCCCCCTCAACAAACATCAAGTCTTCCTCATGCAGTCCTGCAAAGACAGTATGGCTCTACCTGAAAGGATAGGAATGCTCAGTCTGGGTGGGACAGGGCTCACCTTGCCATCCGTGTCCTGCTGGTACGGTGAACTCAGCAGCTTAACTGACTGCTGGGATGTCTGGAAGATCTTGCTGGGGACATACATCCCAACATCTAAAAAAAAAATCAAAGGTTGGTGGAGACACTTCCAACCTCAGTCACCACTGCTGTGCCCCAAACCACTCCCCAGACACCTGACCCTGCTCCCCCAGCAGCCCCCGAAGAAGTCAGCTATGGGAGAAGCAGCCCTTGCCCACCCATTCAGAGGAATGTCGCAGGGAGCTGCCATCCCCTATCATTTAGCAGTTTCCATGGTGCCACACGGGCACCAACTCCAAGCTATTCCATGGCCAGGACTAACATAATGGATATAAAGTGCCTTTGCCCAGGCAAAGGCTTAGCTGCTCTGCAGTCCATGGGGACCCCAGCACCACACAGCTGTGAAAGCTCCCAGAGCCCCTCAGCCTCACCCCTGGGCTCAAGGGAAGCTGCGGAGGGTGTGTGAGTGACTCACTCTGGACATGAAGGTCCTTGGCCTTGGATACCAGGGACATGAGGTCACGGGTGGTGTGGACAGCAGCCCGGAAGCGGCTCAGCCCTCCCCGCTGGGCAGTGGGAGGCAGGTTCGACTGGGGAGTTGTGTGCTGCAGCAGGTGGTCCAGGTACTGAGCAACCTCGTCATAGGAGTCCTCTGGAAGGGAAGGCAGCAGAGTGGGGGTTCAGCCACTTTGTGCTGGGGCACCCCCAGGCCTGGAGAGCTCCCAGCTGTGCCTCGGCAAGGACAAAGCTTTGCTGGCTGCACAAAGTGACAACGTGAGGCCAGTGCCAGCAGCCAGGAGGACAGACAGACAGTGCCAGCAGCCAGGCTCACACAGCACTGCAGCCATGACACCCCTGTTCCTGCATAACTCTCCTGCCTGGGACACTGGCTGACAGCTGGGGCCAAACTGGGGCTCCCTCCAAGTCCCACCTGGACAAAAGAAGCGATGGGCCTGCAGCATGTACCTGGTTCAAGCCTGTGCCAGGACAGGAGTGTCCCACTCAAACCCTGTGGTGAAACTCTCACACTCCTTCCCTTCAGAGGCACAGTCAGGGTCAGCCTGTCCCAGTAGAGACTACTTAGGAGCACCCCAGCACAGCAAGGGCATCTTCCAAGCAGAACTCCATCACAGGAGCAACACAGAGTGGGTTTTGCAACAGTTGTTTCTAATTAGGAGTTAGAGGAAGAGTTCTGGCTCCTGCCTTGTTCTTTGCACAGCCTCGAGCAGCTTCAGCGGCTCCCAATGCCACATCAAGAGCACCAGAGGCACCATGTGCTAACAGCAGCATGGAAGAGGGTGCTCAGAGGCTAGGTCTCTCCTCAGCCAGGAGGTAAAAGTGAGGGTGGTGCCCCTCGGGGAGAAATACCCCCAATAAAACACAGAGCTGTTGATGCCCTTCCAGTGGGCCAGGGCAAAGCCATGCTGCTCTCCAGCTGGCAAACTCAGAGGCGTGTTGGCCCCAGGAGATGAGCTGCAGACTGCACCTGAAGCAGCGTGGCCTCCCCTTGAGGGAACGCCTCATGCCAGTGCCTGAAGGCTTGGCTGGAGGAGTCCTCCAGGCCATAGGCTTGAAACAATCTCCTGCCTGGCTGCAGCATCTTACCACAGGACACACTTAAAATTGAGCATCTTTGAGATGCCATAGAAAGGCCAGGCACACCTTTCCCATCTCCCACTGGGACTGGAGGGGAAGCAGACACTTTGGACAAACACATATGCAGCCTGTAAGAAAGCTGCAGGCAAAGTGAGGGAAGGGCAAGAGAAATGAGCATTCAGAGTCCCAGCAGTGCAGACACTGGCTGCAGGAGCTCCAGAGGCAGAGAAGATGGTGGGGAGGCTGATAATGAACAGCACCAGGTCACGCAGGAGGTGTCCCCAGGCCTGCTTGCAAGGGGAACAGCAAAACTTGCACCCTGTCATGGTCCCAGCACAAGGCGGGTCCCTCATGCTGTGACGGGCCAAGGCATTCTCAGGCACCATCTACACAGCAGCAAGGCATCAATTTGGCACCCACTGGAGCATTTCTGCCCAGGGGAGGGGCAAAGGCTTTGGGAAAAACACAAAGATTGCTTAGGGACATGGTGGCTCTTCCCCACCACCTTGGTCACTGTGCCATCACCTTGTGCTGCCACTTGTGCACCAAAGACCCTCAGCCACATCTCCCAAGTGGAGATAACTTGCTAATCCTTTGTCTTTTCCCTACAAATGTCAGAGCAGCTTGTTCCAGACAAGGCTGACAGAGATGGGAACATGGTGAAAACCCAAGCACATGGATGCTACCAAGGAGGTTGGGTGTTACGGGTTTAAGGGTGAGTTTGGCATTTGCCACCCCACAGCAGCAACTGGCCTGTCCTCTCTTACCATCCTCTGCTACCTGCAAGCCATGCAGCCACTCCTCGGTGTCTAGCTTCTCAAAGCTGTCACTGCTGAGCCTGTAACTCTTGGTAAAGACCTTACCCTCTGGCCCAGGGTCCATAAAACTGAGGTGCGTTCGGCATGACGTTGTCAGGAACTCCGACAATTTACCCGTCTGGATCCTGGGCAAGAGATGGGGAGGTCACGCGGAGAGGAAAGGGGAGGCAATACCCTTGGCTTTACCTCCTGAGTCCAGGGCAGGCCCTTTGGCAGGGAGACACATGCTTGCCAGAACCATATGCACATTGGTGTCTGCTTTAGTGTCTGCAACTCCTTCAGCCACAGGTGGGCATGGAAGGGCTGCCCAAAAGCTATTAGAGGAATCCTGCAGCCATGGGTTTGATGACATGATGAGCTATGTCCTCTCATCTCCTCTGCTGGGACTGTAGCCCTGGGGCACACTGACAGCCTAGCACACCCCAGTGTGTCCTCCCCAGCTTGTTCCCCCACAGCCAATACTCTACCCAACAGGTATCCTCATAACCAGGCTCTTGAAGGCCACCAGCCCTTTCCCTCCTGCGCTCCAGGAAGCTACACTCACCTTGCACCACCAAAATACCCATCCTGCAGCTTGCGCAGCGTCGCCAACAACGTGGGGTGCACACTGTTGCCAGTTTCATCTGTGGGGAAGAGGCACAGGCAGTCAGGCTCTTCTGCTCAAACTGGCTCCCAGAAGGTAACCCAGGGCCAGGTGGGCATTTGGGCACACAAAGCACCCTGGCCAGACCCTTGCTTTGGGGTATGCAGACAGGCTGTGGTACCAAAAGCACCACCCACAAAGGGAAATTCTGGACTGTCCAGGCTGGATTCCAGGAAAACTAGGCCAAGGTGCGTTCCAGGCTCCTGGGATTTCGCCCTGGACTGAAGCTGCTCTCTTCCTGCCTTTTACATGAGGCAGCAGAAGTGGGAGGGCTGCTGTCAGGGGCAGGAGGCACCACAGCAAAGGGCACCCTCAAGACACTAAGGGGATTTCAAGTACACAAGGAGAGCCAAAAAGGCCTGAAAGCAGAACAGAGTTACTTCCCTGGACCAGGCTCATGGGGAAGCTGTGAGCTGCTGCAGGCAAGCCAGTTCTGCTCCTCCCTGTCATCTAGGAAAGCCTTTAGCAGGTGGTCGGTCTTAGTGAAGAGTCAAGGTGCAGAAAGAGCCCCGAGAACCCTCCTACAGGGGAATTGCTTTTTTCGTCTTGTTCCCAAAAGGTCTTCCCACAAGCCAATTTGCCTGGAGCCTGAACAACTCCATGCCAGCAAGCAGCCATTGCGCTGCAGGCCCTAGTGCCTGCCAGGCAACACTGCTAGCTGCCAGGCAAACTGCCCACTTGGCATGGCTCCTCTGAGTGGTAAGCCCTTCACAGGACACTACTGGCCGCTCCAGTCCCACCATGTCCCCATTACTGAGCCAGCCACACATCTGCCCACCCCCTTCCTCCTGCAGAGGCTGCTTCAGCCAAACGCCTTGAGAGGCTGGAGGATCTATACCGAGCATGGTGTGGGAGACAGGGAAGGTGATGGTTGGTCGCCCAGTCATCCTCCAGCGGCTGCAGAGGTAAGAGAGGTCTGTCCTCAGCATCTCCACAATCATCTTGTTGTCAAGAGCAAGATAGAACTGTTGCTGGTCTATGAACTGCAAGGACAGCAGGAAATGTGAGTGGCCCTTCCTGCAGCCACCAGATCCCTGTGGTACCACCCCTGTCTTCCCACAGGCACTCAGCCAGGTCAGCCACACGGTGCACCCAGAGGACATGCTCCTTTGCACTGACAGCTCATCCCACCTTACTTGGCAGGTGCCAGTACAGTCTGTCAAGGGACCCTCAACCCCCACAGCATCTACAGGCCACTAACCACTGTGAGAAGGTAACTAATCCCACAGCTCATCAGCAGCATCCAGGCCTCCTCCTGCTGTCCTTATCAGAGTGAGCAAAGAGATTTTCACCCAATACTGATCATCAGAAGGCTCAAACCATCTCCTCCCAGCCTGCACACAGCTGGAACCACCAACTGTGCTGCCTCACACAACAGAGCTGCAGCTGCTCCACACTCCCAGAGAATAACTGGAGCACTCAGAGAGTGGAGAAATTTCCTGCCCAGTTGCAGATCACGTAACAGCTGGGAATGAGCCCACGCAATGTCACCCACCTGTGGGGTAAAGGTAAAGATGTTCTTCCTGATTTTGTAGAGCTTGGAGGTCCCAAGAACACCCATGTGCCGATAGGGCCGTCCAGTCAGGGACATCTGCTTGTTGCGGCCTGGGAGGGCAGGAAGAGGAGTTTTTAGTGCAAGCCTTCTCATGAAAGGGGCTGCAGCAGCAAGCAGTGCCATGCTTCTTGCTACCAGCCAGCAGGAAAGTGCTGGTTTGTGGGTGGGATACCCCAGAACCCTGTGTCAAGCTGGTACAGCTTCAAATGACAGTGATACTCTGTCCCCAGTCCTGCCCAGTGGGCGCTAGAGACATGCTGAAACAGGGACACACAGCCTGTCCTGACTACTGCAACACATCACACCTCCAGGTCCTCGGGGATGTCAGAAGCTGGAACAGGGCTAGGGGTGCCCTCTGCATAGGGCTGGTCCCCCAAAGTTGACACATCTATCATCATTCCCACTGCTCACAGATTACTCCCAGAGCCCACGATGATGCAGCAGCAGCATTGCCCCTTGCTAATGTCAGCCCTGGCAGCTGCCAGGCTGCTCCCCCTGCCCATTTCACACTTGGCATTTTAGTGGCCTAAATTAGCCAGCAAATTAAATCACAGCAGATCAGGTGTCTCCTTTGGCCCAGGCTAGATCTCTGGCTCCTGAACAACAAGCCCAATGCCCGAGGGGTTGCAGCATTAGGGAACATGCATGGAGAGCTGAGCACACCCTCCCCTCACACTCAGCCCTGCCCACCCCCCAACCACAGCCATCCTGCCCAAGCTCCAGGGACACCCAGGGGACCCTTCCCGGGGTCTGGCTGGCCTCCTCCATTGAGATCTGGGTACAGATCTCAAAAAAAGCCAATTCCTGCCCACACCAGGTTCTTCCTATAGGCATCAAAATCTGTCTGTCCATGGGGTGATTGTACAACTGCAATGCCAAAGCTCTATCCCTGTCAGGATAACCCAGAACAGCACTGCCTGTCACCTTGCTCCCCTTGGGCATGAGTGGCTTTACCAGGCCCAGAAATGGGCAGCAGAACCCTCATCAGCGTTGCAGAGAGCAGGACACGAGTGTCTGTGAGCAGGAGTGCAAGGTGGTGGACAGACCATTCTGCACCCACTTTGCTGCAGGAGCAGGGAATACAGCTCACCCACCCAACCGGGCATAGATGTGGCTGAGGATGCGAGCAGGCTGCACTCTGATGGGGTAGACATCTGCCACGGTCTCCACATCGATGCCCTCCTTCCTCAGGACTGCCTTGATCGCGTCCGTCTCGGCCAAGATGCACACTGTGGAGGGAGGACAGGCTCGGTGCAACAGGGGCACAAGGGTGTGACAGCACTGCCCCATGCCTTTGGGGACACATACAAGGTGCCACACCACAGAGAGGCAGCTGTATGGGGTCCCTTTGGGAACCAGTTCCCACTGCAGAGGTCTGCCCTGCCCCTTCTAACACTCTCTACATCTGAGTGATCCACACTGAGTGGCAGAAAGACAGTTTTCAACCTCTCTGCAGAGAAGGCTGCAGCAGGTGTTATTTCCCTGGGTCAACACTAAGTGGAACGGAAGGACTTGCACCTCATTTTCCAGCCCCCTTGCCAGGGCTGAGATCGGGCTGTATCAGCAGCAACCCAGCAAACAGAGCCACCCCCATGAATCCTGCATGGCCAGAGTCCCCAGACCTGCCAGGCTCAGGGGTATGGGACTAGTTCCTTTCCCTCACCTTGAACCACCACATCAGGCTTAGGAACAGTCGCAAACCGGCGGTTGAGGGGATCTATTTCACCAGGAGCTAGAAACCCCTGAGGGAAAAAGGGTATGAGGAGCTTAATGTTTTGTGGGCAGGGTAGAATGGGTGATGCCTATGGACAACCCACCTTTAAGAAGCCCTGGGGGATGGAAGTGACAACTCCCCATGGCAGGTGGCAGCATTTTCCCCCTCAGAGCTCAGAGCCTGGCCCCACAGCCCTCCCCAGCACCCAGGGTGATCGTACCTCGGCCATCAGACAGCCCAGGATGTAGAGGGACTGCCCCCACATGTGTGGCAGCTTGCCCATGGGTATCCTGTCCACAGTATGGGGGTTCCTATACTCCTCATCCACCTGGAAGACAAGCCAGGAGGTCAAGGAGGGATCCGCAGGCACAAGATGCTAAAGGAAGCAGCCTCACTGTATTTTGAAGTCCGGCAGTTCAAGGCTTCAAACAAGAGCCTACAACAGCATTTGTCACAGAGGGTCCAAAACAGCCTGGCTACATTCCTCCCCTCTTCTTGTAACTGCCCCAGGCATCCATGTCAGACAAGAGATCAGTTGCTCAGACCGTGTTTGGTTTCCCAGCCCAGGCCATAAGAAGGAATGACGTGCCCCAGAAGCACTGGGGAGATGCTCCTGAATGCTGGTGAAGAGAGCACCTCTCCTGCATGAGCTGTGCACCAGGAGGCCACTGCTCTCAACCCAGGCCCACACAAACACCCTCACCACTGAACAGGAGCTCAGCACCATCTCCTCAGCCCAGGTTCACTTGTCCTGAGCTCTCAGAGCACTCAGCCTCTGAGCAAGCAGACTGTCAACAAAGCACCCTTGTGTATGGGGGCAAGAAATGCTTTGGGGGAAAAACACTAGTTTTTATCCATCATTGTTTTATAACAACTCTAAGCCTCACTTTTTATACATGAGGTTGCCATACACTATATGTGCTACTTAACCAACATTTTGGCTTAATAAGCACTTAAAAATCTAATTACATGGTAACAAGACCAGGAGTTTCAGCAGTTGGACTTTGTGGATCCCTTCCAATTCAGAATATTCTGTGATTCTGTGAGACCCTCCCACTTCCCACCACAGCTCAGGATCACTCACCTTATCTGGTGGGACACTGTACAGCTCTGGCACCAGGCGTACTCCATTCTTCCCTTTGATGAGAACCCCCTCAAGGGCTTCCCTGTACTCCTGTACCTGAGGAGAGAGGAGTGGGAATCTGCTCCTGGTCATGGCTCCCTGCATCCTTCCCCTGCACGCCTTGCCCACTGGGGTCTTTCTTCCACTATACCAGCAGGTCCTGCCTCCCTTACCTGCTCCATGTTTCCACTGAAAATCCCATCAATGACCAAGTATGCCCAGAAGAGAGGCCACTCGCACTCAATGTTCTCAAACAGCTTCAGCTCAGCAGGTTCATAGTAGAGGCGTTCGGGGTCCTGTAGGTGACAGCAAGGCAGATGGTGGGTGGCAGGATCCCCTCAAACTGACAGGGCTCCTTCTCTCCCCAAGACCCCAGCTTCAAATGCCCTCCCACCTCTCCTCTGCAGAGGATGGCTAAGACAGAGCTAAAAAAGCAGTTTCACCTCCAGCCTCTGTTCTCTCCATCAGACACTCCCCTCCCAAACCCCCTGCACTGATGATGAAGAGACTCAGCCTTCCTGGAGTCTATCCAGTCCCCAGGAGAGCATCCCAGAGGCCCCAGAAGGTGTGCTGTTGTACAGCAACAGCAGGACATCCCCTGTGCCACACTGGGTCCCCTTTGCTTTGCCTGCTCTGCTCCAGTCCCTCAGCCATCTGCCTCCTCCAGCATCATCAAGCTGGCCCAGCCATGTGCAAGGGCTTGGGCTGCTCATGCAGAGTGAGAGAGCAGGGTCCCTCCTGCCAGGTGGTGCCACTGTGAGCCTGACACAAGAGAAGTTGTCACGATGGAGATCTGCCTGCGCTGAGTCCTCCCAGTCCAGCTGTGTGTGGTGTAGTGCCCCGTAGGACCTACGCTCGACCCTCCCTGCTAACCACTCTAACTCTTTTTGCTGCAGAGAAGGAAGAGTGCTGGCCTTGGTAGGCTGTTAGGCAGAGAGGACAGAAGGAACAGACATCTTCTACAGTGCCTGCACTCCAGCAAGAAGCTCCGAAAATCCCATCAGACTCAAGTCAGCTGCGTGCCTCTGCAGGCACTGCTGCCCTTTGTGTGCCTCACAGCTCCCCACATGTAATCTATGGCTTTGCATACTGGCAAAGCTCACGAGCGCTGGGAACGCTGGACTGGAGATGCTGCTGCTTCTCTCTGGCTCTGGAGGGGGACAGCCACACATGCTGCCTATTATGGGCAGGTCTGCAGAGGCACAGCCAAGAAGCATTGAGAGGCACTCATGCCCAAAGGAACCCCACCAGGTTACGGGCCCAGCAGCTGGTTATGATTTAAGAGCCTCCAAGTACCATTTCCTGGTTCGGTGGTTATCAAATGAGACTGTTGCTTATAAACTTTTCCTGTTTTCCCTCCCTGGAGCAGCAGCAGGAAGTCTCCTGAGAGTCACTATGGCAGTACCCAAGCTGCCTGCTGGCCTGGGAGAGGCAGAAGCAGCTTTGTGGCCTCTGAAGCTGAAGCAGATGAGGAGCTCTGCAGAGTCACCTCCTCAGACCTCCAGCCCTAGCTCAGGGCTGGTGCAGCCCTGGGAGAGCCAAGGCTCATCAGGGCTCTGGTCCCACCTTCCCCAGCCCAAGGGAGACACACCACCAGGTCCCAGGATGCAAGCAGAGCCAGCCTCTGGCTGTCTGCTATGGGCATGGGTGGAACACACCACATCTGCAATGAGCTCTGGCATTTCGGGAAGCCTTGCCCAGACCCATGACACTGCCTGGGGCTAGTCAGGGCTCTCGTCTTCCCAGTGCTCCCCAACACAGCTCTATTCAGGAGGCTGCTGCTGCTCAGCAGTCAAGTTCTGGCAGGTGGCAGGGCTGGGGACACTCACCTCTTTGGGGGTCCTGTATCCATCCCGGAGGAAGCGGCAGCAGCCATAGCGCCCCTGGAAGGGAGGGAAAGAGATGCCAAGCAGGAGGCACAACACAAGCTATCTTGTCTCCTCCAGCCAAACACCCCTTCTCTTGCTCACCCAGCACTCAGGCACCATGATCACAAGCCAAGGCCACATGACACAGGGCTGCTGCTTTGCACATCCCTGCCACAGGTCATGGAGACAGGGACAGGACATGCCCCAGCACTCCCTCCCCAAGGATGTTTTTGGGAAGGGCTACAACAGTTTGGACTGCAGTTGTCTCCTGGGAATGATGAGATCAGGGCAGAGCCACTCACCTGCAGCTTCGTGATGATCTCCTGCTTGGTGATTTCCACCAGCTCGCTGTCCTCCACAGCAAACGCCGGGTAGGAGATGACAGAGAGCACACTGGCATCCACCTCCTTGGATGTGGAGGCCCTGGGCAGCATTGAGTGGAGGATGGACTGGAGAATGGGGAACAAGGGATGATTAGGTTGCCAGGCCAGGCATCATTCACACCACAAGCCCAGCAGATCACAGTTCCTCCTGCAATGGTGTCACAGCCCAGCGGGTCTCACCTGGCAGTGCTGCACCTCATCTGACAGCACCCGTATCACTGACTCCGGGCCCCCCTTGGCTCCAAAGAGATCCAGCTCATCCAGTGCCTCCAGGGCAGCCTGCAAGCAGGGCAAGACCCAAAGAAGCATGTTCTTCACCATGCTGCCCATCTGTAAGAGCTCTCACCCCATGCCAGTCCCTGTATGTAATGCACTGCCCAAATTTAAAAGATTTTGAACCCTGCTGTAGCTGCAGAACACCTCTGGTCAAAATGGGACCACATCCCCAAAGCCATGGGTAGCCAGACATCAACAGGGCTCTGGACATTTCTGCCACCCACACCAATTAACTTTTCACTCCCAGTTCAGGCAAAACTCAGGCTAGAGTGGCAAAATTTTAACCCAGTGCACAAGGAGAAGGGTCTTCCTCTCCAGGAATGGGGCATTGAGCCTCAGCAGTTCAACATGTCCAGTCTGCCGTGTCAAAAAGCAGCTCAGGGCCAGTGGTGCTCCTCACCCCCAGCCAGCACTTCCCCCAGCTCACCTTGGCCATGCCGACAGAGCTGGCATTCAACTCGGTGATGCCTTGGTTTGTCTTGTCACCGCGCTCCCAAATCCCAAAGTCCTGTGCAGAGGCAGCAAGCACTGGTTCACAACACACCCAGAAAGCCCTTGAACCCCACCCACCAGTAGTGCTTTCAGGAGGTGCTGGTGGAGCTTGGGAGGGACCCCCAGCTGTCCCTAGACACCAGCCCAACACATCCAGCACCAGAGGACGCTGCTCTTCCCCAGCACACACTACCCACCGCGGTTTTGTAGGCGGCTTCAATGTAGAACACGAGGTTCTGGATAAAGCTGACTTCATCCAAGCTGTGAATTATGTGAAGGCCTGGAGCAGGGGGGAAGAATTCATATTAGCCACTCCAAGCCCACAGGTATGCTCAGGACGGGGCTGCAGTAACACAGGGACCACTCCTCCCCACTGCATGCCTGTCCAATGGGAGCCATATCCTGGCTGACTCCTGTCTCCCCTCCCACCCCCTACAGCGGCACTGGGGCTTCAGACAAACAGGGGCTCTTGGAGAGACAGACACCAAGGGGTCCAAACCCACCTTGGGTGCTGTGAGCATAGGAAAACAGTGGGGAAACCATTGCACCAGCTTGGCACCCAGGAAGCTGCACCCAAACTGAGACCCTGGAGAACAGCACACTCAAAGGTGCAATGGCAGCCCCCAACAGCATTACCTGAGGCTGTCATTTGTGCCAGCATGAGCAGGTAGAGGGAGGTGGCATCCATCTGTAGGTGACCCCACTCATTGTCTCCCACCACAGTGGCACAAGTCTGGGTGTTATACTTGGCATGCAGGCAGTCCTTGGTGCTCTGGCTATACTTGAAGGCCTCCACCTTGTCCACCTTGAGAAGGGCAAAGGGATGCAGGAGATCACAGAACCCTGTCTCCAGAGTGGTCTGACATCTCCCAAGGCAAGGACTGCCCCGTGCCATGAGCCCAGCATGTGGAGTCATGTGTGGCAGGGCAGAAACCCCACAACCCCTGGGCTGCCCCTCCACACACCAAGGCAGGTGAGTGCAAGCTCATGTGCCACCGCAGCACAGGGCTGCAGCTGTGGAGGGCCCACTGCCACAGCTGCACCATGCAGAGAGAAAAGGGTCACCCCAAACACCCTCAGGAAGGAAAGCTGCAGAGCCCTAAAGCCACCCAGGCCACGAGACAGGGAGCAGCTGGCAAAGGCTCCACTGGCCACCAGCCCACAGGACTGGAACTTCAATCATACTCCGGATAGATGCTCACTCAGAGCTTATTTCAAGACTTGCTGGAAGAGGGCCTTCCCTCTGCTCACCAGGGAAGGCTGGGAAGAGCTGGTACGGCTAGGATTGATAGTCTCTGTGACATAACTGGGCTTTAAGGAAGCTACTTGACACCCAGAGGTGCTCCCCAGCCCCTACCTGTCTCATCATGCACTGGAGCAGCCCCCGCATCAGCTTCACCACGCTCTGCAGAACAAGGAAAACAGCCTTGTTAATCTCCAAAGCCCTGAGTCAGGATCAGCTGGCCGCTGACCTTTGTAGGGCTCGGTGTCTGTAATCGGAGCCCCTGCTCGCATTTCCACAGCCCCTGCTCCCCGGGCAACAACACAGGGAAGATTTCCTGCCCTGGCGGCAGGGCTGTACAGCTGCTGGGACAGAGGGCACAGCTGCAGGACACGGCTCCCCAGCCCTTGGGAGAAGGGCTGCGGCCCCAGATCACCCCAGAGCCAGAGCGCTGGACCCTCTGCCTGGGCTCCAGAGCGCTCTGGGAAAAGCAGGCTCCGATACCCGACATCCCTCGTATTGCCTCCCGCGCTTGGGCACAGCCCTGTCCCCTGCCTCGCCGCACGGCCCCTGGCCCGGCTGTCCCAAAGGCTGGCCGGCCCGGCGTGACGGCTGCGCCCGGGTGTCACCAGCCCTGCCCGGGTGCCACCAGCACCCCCCACCCCCTGCTCCCCCCAACCTGCTCCAGCTCGTAGGCCTTGGCCTTGTCCTCATCGCGGTCTGCGTTCTTGCGGTAGGCCAGCCCGAGCCCCCAGACGGCCAGGATGCTGTACACGTTGTCCCGCACCCAGGCGTCCCGGTGGTCCCCGCTGGCGGGGAGCAGCCCGGTCACCGCGTCCTGCGGAGGGGACACACCGTTCGCAGGTGACTCCCCGGCCCAAAGGCCGCCGGAGCCCCCGGCCCAGCCCCCGCGCAGTGCCCGCACCTGGTGGCGGAGGATGGTTTGCTGCACCAGCCGCCCGTAGCCGTCCAGGCGGACACCCGAGTTACTCCGGCTCCTCATGATGGCGGCGGCACCGGCACTGCCGGGACGCAGTGGGACGGGACGGGACGGGGCAGGTCCCGGCAGCGCCCCGCCTCGTCCCGCACCGAGGCACCGCCCGCAGCCCTGCCCGGGCACCGCTGCCCCGCTCCTCCTCCGCACCGCCCCCGCACGAGCGGGACTTGACGCCGCGCCGGCACCGGCGGGTCCGGGACGGCGTTCCCTGTCGGGCGGAGGGGGAACTGCGCTGCGGGCGGACACACGGACAGGCTGACACACGGATACACGGACATGTGGACACACAGATGCGCGGATGGACGCACGGACCCACGGACGGGTACACGGACACACGGACAGAGGCGCCGATACACAAACACATGGATACGTGGACAGACGCACGGACTCACGGTACACGGACACATGGATACACGAACATATGGACACGGACACACAGATGGACACACAGATGCACAGATACACGAACACACGGATACACAGACACACGGATGACACACAGACATGCCAATACACAAACACATCGATACACGGACAGACACACGGATACACAGCCACGTGTGCCAGTGTGGAACTGCACGAACATACACACAGGTGCAGGACCATATGGACAGCCCCTCGCTACCCCTCACCCCATCTGGGGGCTGACAGCACTCTGCGGGGCACCCATGAGGCATCTGGAGCCTGGGCGTCACCGTCTGCCTCCAGCTACAGCCCCCAGCAGGGTGCCGGAGTGCAGCTGCTCTCCACAGCTGGATGAGCTCGGTCCCCGGTGCCCCCTTGCTGTGCCTGGCCCAGATTTGCCCCATCACTGTGAGGGCACGTGGGACAGGTCCCCTTTCTGCCCACTGTCAGCCCAGGAGGGTTCGGGGTGTGAGATGGTTGTGCCCACTTGGGAGAGGCAGCTGGAGGGATAGCGAATGGGGACCCTGTAAAAACAGAGCAAAGCCCCAGCCTGGAGTTTGGGGTAAGAACTGGGAGCAGGGCAGAGCAGGGCAGGGATATACTGGCTGGCCTGAAGGAGAATGAGAGGCCAATGCAGCCTCCGGTGCAGGTAGCAGCTCCACAGGCAGGATGCTTACCTGAGGGTGGGCTGGGTGTATGTCACCAAAGCCAGGATTCCTGATGTTCGCCACAGGGCTGGCATTGCTAGGACGCCAGGCTGTGCCCAAGGGGCTCAACATGGCTGTGGGATCTGGAGGAAGATTCCTCCTGCAAGGTGCACCATGGCAGCAAGCCAGGTTCCCTGCACCCTCTGCCTGCCTCTGTCGTGGCAGGCCTGGCACTGACGCGGGCACAGTGCCAGGGTCAGCTGGGGACAGTGGCTCTTTCTGGAACTGCTGCTCCTCCGCTCCTGTGACAGCACCTGCTCCACCACCAGCACAGAGGAGATCCCACTGATGGAGCAGTCCCTGGGCACCCAGGGAAGGGGCCCAGCCCAGCAGGCACAAGATCCCATTGGCACAGTGCACCCAAAGACGCAGGGCTGGGACAGACAAACTCCAGTGCTCACCCATCTCCAGGTGCCCAGCAGGTCCGAGGGGGCCTGGCAGCAGGCAAGGGTATGGGTCTCAGGCAGGGGCAGTACTGGGCACTGGCATCCAGGGGTGTCCAGGGTTAGGAGCACGCCCAGCTCCATGCCTCTCATCCTTGCTTACCTGAATGAGTCAACACCACACACTCGATGATTGACACGGGAAAATCTTCACCCTGGGGTCAGGTCTGGGAGCTTCCAAAAAAGCAGAAGATTTTCCCCACCCATGACCAAGATGTAGCTAACTGGAAAGGAGCCTGGGTCCCTGTGGCTTCTTGCTCTGCCAGGATGGGAGAGAATCTTCAAGGCTGGTGGGGAGGGGAGGGATTTGAGCTGGCAGCACCCTGCCCAACATCAAACACCCACAGGGATAAAAAAAATGATGCTGCAACATCCCCATGGAGCTTGGGTCAGCAATAACAGATAGGGCTGAGGCCAAGCAAAAAAAGACCCTGGCAAGAGTTACGAGCTACGGATGCAGAGACAGCACCCAACTGGCAGGTGGCAGTGCCACCAAGCTCTGGTGACACGATGACAGCTGCCACCTATGCCTTGCTGCTCAAAGAAGGGAAACAGCCCCAGCACTGCAAACACAGGGCATCAGGTCCCAGGAGGCACCTGCTGCACCCCATGGACAATGCAAGAACAAGCCAAGATGGTGTTTAGCAAAATCCATCAATTTATTTATTCACAGTCAAGCAATAAATAGAGGAAAGTCAGGCAACAGGGGTGCTGAGAGCAGGACTGACCCTTCTGGGAAAAGGGACATGCCAGGAGCCCAGCAGAGCCCACAGCCTGTGGGACAGCAAGAGTGCGAGAAGGCAGAGGGCACCATGATAGAAACCTGATCCCTGGGACAGGGCAAGACCTGAGCCCTGCTAGAGGGCAAGCCAAGGAGCTGAAGGATAAGTGTGTCAGAGGAAGCAGCAGGCAGAGCCCAGCACAGGCAGCTGCCTGGCCCCTAGCAGTGGGAGCAGAGATGGGTCCTCAGATCCCTCCAGTTTTGCAGCACCCCCCACCCCCCAGAGACGCACTGCAGGGGAGGAGAGATGCTGCCTCCCCTGCTCTAGCCCAAATTCCCAGCCCAGTGAGATGTCACTGCAGCTGAGACTAGACAAGATGGGGTGCATGTGAGCTGGGAAAGAATCCCACAGGGAGGGTCACATCAGATCCTGACAGCACCAATGTGGTGCCAAGCACAGAAACACACGGACTGCTCTCACTCCCTGTCCTGGCTCCACCAGGAGACTCCCAGCCACCTCCTATGAGCTTTGTACTCCCGGTTCAGGGACACAGCTCACTTCTGGGAATATCAGGCCAAGCTCCCCTGCCCACCAAAACCAGGCAGCAGCCATGGGGGCTGCAGGAAGGACAGATGCCACGGGGCAACCACCCCAGCACAGGCTCCTGCCTTTAAAAACCCACAATTTACATAAAACTGTCATTGTAAAACCTCCCCATCGAGCAGCGCTGCGTGGGGAGAAGAGACAAGCAGAGTGAGCCCCAGGCAGAGCAAGATAAACCTTAAAGTCCAGATCCGCAGGAACAGGCAGAGCCCGGGGTGCTGTGCTGGGGCAGGAGGAATTACCGGCAGGTGCAGGACTCTGCGATCATGTTCTCGTACTCCTTGTAGAGGATGCCTCCGTTGCGCTCGATCATGAGGACACTGATGGGGCTGTAGCGGTAGGGCACGCAGGAGGGCCGGGGCACGTTGGCATCCACCAGCTGATGAACAAAGCTCTGCACCACAGCGTGGTTGGGCGCGTGGTAGTCGTAGCGGAGCAGGTGGGGACAGGCACCCTTGCAGTAGCGCGGGTTGTAGCGGTGAGGAGCGATGATCCAGTGGTCCCAGCCCAGCTGTGCAAAGCTGACAGGGAAGGAGCGCAGGGAACAGTCACTCTTCTCCCCTCCCTGCTCCCGCAGGTAGTTGGGCAGGTCGTGAGCCAAGGTCCCTGTGTCACGCCGGTGCCGGTGGGGCTCTGCTGCTGGAGGTGCCAAGCCTGCCTGGGTGTCGTTGAGGTAGAGGAGGAGGAAAGGGTGACCCGGGGCCACCGGGGCATCGTGGCCTCCTGCTCGGCCAGCATGCACACAGACATGACGCAGTGCCAGGCTCCCCACGCTGCTGTTCCCCAGCGCCAGGTAAGGAGTGACATCAACTTCTGCCCAGCCGTGGTGGGGACGGGTGGCAGGGCTGAGCAGCACCCCCGGTGCCTTGCTGGCTGCCATCAGCTCCAGAGCACAGAGAAGGCGGCCGCGGGCCAGTGACAGACTGGGCAGGTAGACCACAGTGGCTCTGAGAAGTTGCTCGGCCTCGGGCTGGTCCTCCAGGCGGTAGGTGAGGGGCTGCACATACCAGCGACCTGCAGGAAAGCAGTGGTCAGTGCCCCCTTAGCACAGCACAGCTGTCACCCTGCAGCACCCCATTCTCCCTGGGTGCTACCACAGCCCCATGTGGCACCCCAGAGCCCATGACAGCCAACTGCCCCAGCACAAGGCAGAAGCCACAGCAAAGAGGAGCCACGAGCCATGGCTTGCTAGCAGGGTGAAGGGCAAGCAGAGTCTGGAACATTTTATATTCCCTATATCAACACCAGTGGCCTGGTACAGCATCAGACAGGATGGGAAGGGGAGAGGGGCACACAGGACCCACGATGCTTTTGCCCATCTCACCCTTGGGGCAGGGAGAACCTGGGGCACCTGCCAAGGGGAACACCCCAGCCAAGGGCAACCCCAGCCCACTATAGAGAGTGGGAAGGAGTCAAACAAGAGCCCCCCTCGCAGCCCAAGTCCACATTACTGGCGTTGCTAAGCCCCCATGCCATCCTTGTTGCCCACCCTCTCCTTACCTGCCCAGGGCTGAGCCCCATGGGAACTGGCCTGGACCAAGCGGACGGTGTTGGTGCCCAGGCTGCGGCCGCGGCGGGGTCGCCCCTCGCGGTCAGCGGCACGCCGGTACAGGTTCAGCATGTAGCGCAGGGGCTGCTCGCTGGCCAGCCCCCCTTGCCAGCCTGGGCTGCCCGGTGCCCGCATTTGCAGGGCCTGCAGGAGGGGCAGGGTAGGGATGGTGGGGAGGGAGCCGGGGGGCAGCGGGGACTTGTTTGCAGCCTGGGAAAGGGGCACAACAAGGAAGAGGAGGAGGAGGAGGCGTCTGGTAAAGGGGTAGAGCAAAGCCATGACAGGTGAGTGTGTGTTTGAGGGAGGTGAATGGGGCAAGGTGGGGCCGGCCAGCAGCAGAATTAGGCAGAACCTGTAGTCATGCTTCTCCCCGGTGAAGAGGCAGAGCTGGTTGTGGGCACCAGCAAAAGGATCCAAGAGTGCTGCCAGCTGCTATCAAGCCAGGACAACCATGTCAGTTTGGCACAGGAGCAGAAAGGTGAGGGGGGACTCTATGCAAAATCCAGACTAAAACCCAGACCAGGGGCTGTAAAAGTGCTGGGGTAGGGGAGTGGGGGTGAAGTGGGGTGGGTGGGAGGGAGGACCAGCTCACTCAGCCCACCTGCTCCTGGCCAGCCTCCTCCTGCGGGGTAGGAGGCTCCCCCCCAAGGGCCCATTTTAAAGACATGGCCCCAATCAGGATTTAAAGAGGCAGGAGCTCGCTCGGTCCCAGGGGAGGGGATGTTGGAGCTTGGCTGAGGTGTGAGCTCCTCCAGCTCCCTCACCTTGCACCAACCCTCTGGCAGCAGCTTGGCATCTTCATGCCCATTGCTGCAAGCTGGTCTGCACTGCCCCAAGCAGGCACAGAGCATGGAGGGGTCTGCTCCCCAATAGAGCTGCAGCACAGCCAGTCTGCCCAGCACCTCACTCTTCCCACCTGGGAGGTGGACACTAAGGCACACGGGTGGGCAGAGTGACCTTGAGCCCAGCAGGTCTGAGTACGGCCGGATCAGCCAGTGGTACCCTGTTGCAGGCATCACTGTGCCATTGCCCACAGCTTTGGGTACCTTGGCCAGCTTTGAGGTCTTTCTGCCAGCACCTGCCCAAGGCTGAGGGGTTGTGAGCATGATGCCCACTATCTTGCTGGCACGGGCCATTTGAGGGACTGTCCATACTGAGGACTGTGGTTACATGGTGCTTGCCTGGGATGGGCCCCATGGGCACACCACAGAGCACAGTATGGGCAGCTGCAGAATATACCCCCAAAGAGCACCTGGCATTGTGTCCAGCCCCACAGAATGCTGCTGCCCTCCTGCTGGGATGGAGGGATGGGCACACTGGGAACCACTGGTGCAGGCACAAGGACATAGGGAGAGTGGGGGGGATGTGCTGGTGCCTGCCTTGCCCCGGGTGCTGCCCACCCTTCATAGTGCCAGCTGGGCCCAGCACTAAGGGCTGACAGGGCCGTGTGGGGGTGTGGTGGGGGGTGTGTGGTGCTTAATGGGCTGTGGAGGCACGTGATGGGCCAGGGTGCAGAGCCCTCCCACCTGGCCAGGCAGCCCTGGTTACTCATTTGGGAAAGGGCACAAGGGGCAGACGAGCCAGTGGAGGCTGGGAAAAGTCCAGGCATGGCATCAGCCAGCCGTGAGCAAGGGGCATGGTAAGGGTGGTGGCAAGGCCATGGTGCAGAGCAGGAGAGTCAAGTCAGGGGTGGACATGTCAAGGCCATATGAGAGGGGCCAGCCATCACTCCTGGGTGGGCTCCAGCACCACAAACAGCCCAGGTACAACCTTACCCCGTGCCCGGAGACAACCTGGCACAAGAACATATACTGGTCTGCCTGCAGCCAGGCTGGGCAGGGTGCAGGCAGAGTTCAGTGCAGGCACTGGTGGACAGGGGTTGCCAAGAAAATCTTGAGGGACCCTTCCTGCACACTGGGGCTGAGCAAGCCTGTAGTAGCTCGCCAGCCTGGCACTGCGAGCCCACCCTCCCGGGCCATGGCAGGCAACCGGGGGCTGCAGGCGTTGCTGGCAGGGCAGAGCTTTCCAGGCCAGCTGTGCTGTCTGGGAAGGAGATGAGTAAGAGCCAGGGCCCGGGGCGGGAAGGGAGGAGCAGGACTCCCGAGCTCCCTCGGGAACCAGTGCTGATCCACTCCCATCGCCCCCAGCTGCCACCCGCAGCCTCCTTCCCCTGCCTCAGTTTCCCCAAAGTGACACAGGGAAAAGACAAAGGTGCAGCAGGGCTGCACTGGCACACATCCCCTGAGGTGCCCGGCAGGACAGGGACAGGGCGGCGGCCAGCATGGGCAGGGCAGACAGGAGCCAGCAGTGTGTGCTGGCCCGCAGGCAGCAGAGCTTGGGACACCAGCACGACTGCAGGGCGGGGAGCTGGGGGGGCTGCATCACCCTCCTGCCACCTCTCTGCACTCACATGAGTGCTGTGCCACCATGCCAGGCTAAGCTGTGCCAAGCTGGCCCTCATGCTGCAGGTCCCTGGCGGCACCATACTGTGTGGGCCCAAACTGGGTCGTTCTGAGCTGAACTGTGCCGGGCCAAGCTAAGCCAGGCCAGGCCATGCCATGCCAAGCCGAACTGTGCCAGCACTGCCAGTCCACGTCAGCCCAAGATGAACTGAACTGAGCAAAACCGGGTCAGGCCGAATGGAGCTAAACCAGGTGAGGCCCCTTGTCATGCTGTGTTGTACCGAACTGAACCGTTCCATCCCTGTGTTGTGCCATGCTGAGCTAAGCCGAGCCAAGCCAGAACGTGCCAACCCAGCTGAGCTGCACTGAGCCATGCAGGGCTGTGCTATGCCGGACCAGCTAACCCATGCCGTCCCCCCTGCCATCCCACACTGAGCTGAGCTGCGCTGTGCTGTGTCCTGCTGCACTGAACTGTGCCAGTCCTCCATGTCAAGCCATGCTGTGCTGAGCTGGACTGTGTTGAGCTACACTGGCTGGGCTGTACCAAGCCGAGCCAAGCTGCTCACTGCGAGTCCCTGGGCTAAAGAGTGGCGTGCCAAGCCAAACCAAGCCGAGCAGCAAGGCGCTGTGCTGTCCCATTGCGTGCTGAGCCGTGCCATCAGCGGTGCCGCCCCAAGCCGTGCCATGCCGAGCTGTGCCACGCCGCACCGCGCCAAGCTGAGCCGTGCCATGGCAACGCCAAGCCAAGCCATGCCAAGCCATGCCGTGCCGAGCCGTGCCGAGCAGGGCCGGCCGCCGCCGTCCCTCCTCGCCTTATTGGCGGCGGCGGAGCAGCCCCGGTGCGGGCCGGCCCCGCCCCGCACTCGCCCCGCGCCGCTCGGCCCGGGCGGGCGGGGGTGTCATTTCCTCCGCGGGGCCGGGCCGGGCCGGGCCGGGATGGGGCTGTAGTTTTGTATCCGCCAGGGAGCGGGCCGAGGGCCGGCCCGGCGCCCCCCAGTACGTGCATGTGCAGCTGCAGGGGGGCGCGCCCTGGGGCTTCACGCTGCGCGGCGGGCTGGAGCACGGAGAGCCCCTCATCGTCTCCAAGGTAAGGCGCCGCCGCCGCGGTCCCGCGTGGGCTCCGCGGCATCCCCCCCGCCAGGGGCCTCCCGCCCGCGGCGGGGGCGCGGGGGGCGGGCGGTGCGGGGAGCCCCGGCCGCGGGGTCGCGTGTCCCGGAGCGGCGGGGCTGGAGCGCCGACCCGCGTCCAACCCGCACCCACCCGCGGCCACCCGCGGCCACGACCCTCCGCGACCCGCCGCTCGGAGCCGCGGGGGGAGAGCGGGAGCGAGGGGGCGGAGGGACAGCCCGGGCCCGGCGGCAGGAAGAAATTCCTTTGGCACATCCGTTGGGCTGGCGTCAGGGGCGGCCCCCGCGCCCCCCCGAGTCCCGTCCCGCGGGGCGTAGCCGGCGGCAGGCAGCCCCCCCTTTCCTGTGCCCACCCGTCGGTGCCGCGCCCGCGGGCGCCCCCGGGACCGGGCTCTGCCCGGGACATCGAGGGCCACGGTGTGGGGGGACTAAAGTCTGTCCCGTCGCGCCCCGGCACCCCTGAGAGCGCAGGGGCAGGACCGTGCCCGGGACGGGGCTGGCGCCGAGGTGCGGTGCCGAGCGGCGAGTGCGGGGAGAGGGTGATCTCCGCGGTCGCGACTTCTCGCCACACACGGGGTCACCGATTCCCGGCCCCCGCCGGCGCATCGCCCCGCGGTTGAGACCCGCAGGGAGCGGAGGCAGCCCCGGCAGCCGCCCCTCCGCCGAGCCCGGACGGGCCCCTGTCGCCGGGCGGCTTGGCCGCCTGCCTGCCCGGTACCACCATCCCTGCCGCCGGGCCGGGGTGCGGCGGGCCGGGCTGGCGGCCCCGGGGCTGTTCCCTGCCCCGAGCCGGGCTGGCTGCGCCCCCGGGGCCGCCCCACGCCCTCGGCGGGACGCGGGCAGCGCGGTCTGGCTGGGGGAGCTGGAAAAGTGGCTCCGGTCCCAGCCCTGCGCCCTGGGGTGGCACCGCCGGCGGACGGGAGGGAGCCGGGGGACGAGGGGGCAGCTGCCCACGCCCCGACCGGCTGCCGACCCTCGGGGCGGAGGGTCCCGGTGGGTTCGCCGGCTGCCGGAGGAAGGGATGGGAGGGCCGGGGCATGTTCCCCACCGCTGCTGTGAAGGGGAGGGGGGGTGGTCCTTGCGGGGTGCCGGCCCCCGCGCTCCCCCGGCCGCGCCGCCGCCGCGTGTGCTCGGCAGACAAAGGGGGCTTGTTTCTGTGCATTCAGGGGAGGGTCCCCCGGGGCCACTGCTCCGCCGCTGCGGCCGGCCGAGGGGTGTGCGGGGAAGGGGCGGCCCCCGCCTGCTGTGCGGGGGGCCCGGGCCCCGCGCCGGAAAGGGGAAGGGCGTCCCCGCACTCGGTGACACAGTTTGGCCATTCCAAAGTCCCACTGCGGACGGGATCCTTTCCTGTAGCAGAGTCCCACGACGGGACTCCCGTGGGCTCCAGGCCCTCTATGTGGCTGCAAGCAAGCACTCTCCGACACAGGTTCCCCCTGAGCACGTCGGGGGCAAGAAAGGGAGGTTGGTGTGGGGCAGGGTGGGCACAGCTCTGGCACTGCTCTGGCTGGGACTCCTGGGGCAGGCAAGTATTCCTGTGAGCCATCTGGTGCCCACCATTAGGGGCCAGAGTGAACACCAGAGGTGGTGTTCAGGAAGTGTCCAGGGCTGGCCCAGTCCAAGTTTGGCTGCCAGTGCTGAGTTCACTGGTGACGAAGGCAGAACAAGGGGCTGTTTGTGCCAGATTTAGCTCCTGGTGAGCAATGCCAGGGCTGAGCCATGTCTGTCCTGGCGCACCAGACATGGGTGCAGCCCTGGTGGTGTCCTGCAGCAATGGGGGACACCCTTCACCTCTGACTCAGCCCTGTGGCCGTGGCAGGCAGGACTGGGTGGGCACGTGGCTGGGCAGAGGACTGGGGTGAAGGTGCAGTCTGCCCTGCCTGCTCTCCCAGTACCAGTGGCGGGCAGCAGCATGGCAGGGGGTAAACTGAGGTGCTCCACTGACTGCATGGTGAGAGTGGGAGCCCTCACAGGCAGCCAGAGTCCTCTGTCAGGAAGGCAGCTCCGTGGCTGACATCTGCACAGGCAGATGCATTGGGCTGTGCCTAAGTTGGGCATGGCACTGCAGTGCCCAGGTCCCTGAAAAAATGGGAGAGCTGTGGGGTGCTGGGCACAGCTGTGCCAGACAGTGCTGTGGGCAGTGATGGGATGGGCAGGAAGCCTGGCTGCCACTGCCTGCTTCCCAAGGTGCCATCTTGTCCAGGGACAGCAGGATGGCCTCTGAGACCTGCCTGGCACCAGGGCTGAAAAGGGGTGGTCAAGGGCTTGTGCACGGTGACTGGCCTGCTAGGAAGTCGTGGGTGCTCCCAGTCACAGGGGCCTGGCTGCTGCCCAGGCTGGTGCTGTGGGCACTGTGAGCAGAGCTCATTCCTTGGCTGAGCCTGGGAGCTGCTGGGCAGGGTGAGGAGCCCATGGGCAGGGTGGGTGCAGGAACCCCAGCATGGGGTTAGGTTTGCTCTGCCCTGTGGGTGGCTATAGTGGCTGGCCACATCCACACCAGGCATGGGGTTATGGGGCACCCCAGGTCCTGCCTGCATGCCCTATGCCACTGCCACCATGCAGCCCAGCAGCTGGGGTTGCTTGCCAGCCCTGTGGAGTGAGGGTCTGGACAGGGCAATCCCTGGCCCTTGCAGTGGCAGGATGGGCAGAGATCAGTGCTGGCAATGGGCACTCTGGCTGCGCCTGCTGGGCACTGCTCATCCCAGGGCTGCCCACGCTGCACTTACCCACTGAGGCAGAGGGGTTGGGCTGGGGTCCCACATGCTGACAGCACCGTGGCGTTCTGTCCCACAAGGTGTAGCAGTACAGGGGTCCAGGCTGATTTTGGCCATGGATGTCAGAGAAGGGTAGGCATATGCCAGGGCTCAGTGCTTCCCCTGCTGTTTTCTCCCATGGGCACATAGGGCGTGATGGCATCCTTTGGGCATTGAAATCACCACGGGTGCCCAGGCAGGCCAGACATGGGGCTGAAAGCAGTGGCAGGGGGCTGGCATCCACGCTGGACAAAGGGCCCTTGTGCTGCCTGCACCCGCGGGGGAATCTGCTGGGATGGGACATTTTTCTTTCTCCCCCCTCCCCGATGTCCTTTCCTTGCTCAGAAATTCATGTGACCAGAGAAGGCGGGGAGCCTGGCGTGTGCAGATCCCTCTGTGGTGCCTGGGGCTCAGGCAGGCACCCCCTTTCCAAAGGCTCTTTCTCCCCTGGCACCCCGTGGCAGTGGCACATCCTCTGGGATGTTCTGGGGGCCGTGCTCTCCCTGACGCCCCTCTCTGTTGGCCAGGTGGAGGATGGGGGCAAGGCTGCACTGTCCCGTCGGCTGCAGCCAGGTGACGAGCTGGTGAACATCAGCGGGACGCCGCTGTACGGGTCCCGCCAGGAGGCTCTGATCCTCATCAAGGGCTCCTACCGCACCCTGAAGATGATCGTTCGCAGGTTGGCAGCACTGCGGGGGCAGGACGCAGGGAGGGCCAGTGGGGCATCGCCTGCCCAGGGGACTGGCAGGAGCCTGGAGGTGCCCCTTGTTGGGATGGGATGGGGGTCAGCCCTCCTGTGGCTGCCAGAACTCTGGGAGGGCGAAGGTTCCTCAGCCAGAGGAGCCGGGGCAGTGTGGCGGGCTCACCACCCCCTTGCTGGGCGGTATCCTCAAGCGTGGCCGCTCCTCTCCCTTCCTGCCTGCCTCCTGCCTCCCTGCCTGGGAAAGGAAGGAGAGGCAGGGCTGGGCCTTGCAGTTCCCCCCCCCAACCCCAATCTGCATCCATTTGCTGGCTGCATCCCGACTGACTCCAGCTCCAGTGGCACCCAGGGGCAGGAGCAGCACAGGGCACTGCCTAAAGGGCTGTGCTGGGGCTCAGCATCGTCCATGGTGAGTCTGGGGGCTCTGGGAAGGGAGGTCCCTGTGGTGACTCGGCAGCTTGTCCTTGCCACCCTCCCCGCCCAGTCAGTGGATGCTGGGACAGCAGTGGGCACTTGGGGGGTCCAGGAGGTGGCTTCTGACCACGCACTTGTGCGTTGGCATTGGACATCACTGCCTGCATGTGCTGTGGGGACTGGAGACCCCCACGGCTGGCAGTGGGATGGGACAGGGCCCAGCACAGGACCTCTCCCAGAGACACGATGTGGCTGGTGCTTGCTACAGATGCCGAGGGACCAAGGAACAAGGGGGGAAGATCAGGCTTGTGGTGGAGACACAGGTGTGGCCTCAGGGTCCCTTGGCGGAGCCGGTCTGGTCCTGACAGGGACGTTTATGGTGCCCAGGGCCTTGTCTGTGGGTTATGCAAGGGCCGCGTCCTTGGTCCCCTGTTGATGCTGCAGGGATGCTGCAGGCAGGGGACCCTGGCCAGCGGGGTGAACTGCCAGTGCCAGGGGCTGGCAGGGCTGGACCCTCCTCGCTGCCGTCCCCCTTGGGCGGGCGCTGGCCTGGGGGGACAGGAAGCCCCGTAGGAAGTGACTTCAGCCCCGGTTCCTCGGCCTGGCTTCCTCCCCATTCTTGTCCTTTCCCGCTGTTGCTCTTGGCAGGAGGAGTGTGCCCGTCCTCCGGCCCCATTCCTGGCACGTGGCCAAACTCGCCGAAAGCCGCCCCGACGCCCCCACCATGCACTGCCCCACTGATGCCTTCAGCCTCTCATGGCCCTCGGGTTGTGATGTCAGGTGAGACTCTGGGGGCATTCATGAGACTATGCAAGGGGAGGGGGCAGGTGGGGCGCCCACTTGGGTCAGGGCAGGGGGGTGCAGGGTAGATGCTCATATGCCTCCCCCATGCCACTGTCGGGCATCCCCCTTCGTCCTGCCACTGCACTGCCCTTTCCCTTGCCTGTTTACTCCCAGCTCCCGGCAGGAAGGGGCGGTGGCTCTGCCGGAGCTGGCCAGGAGCTGCTTAGTCTCACTGCCCCTGCTGCCAGAGCCGGGAGGTCCCGAGTGGCTGGAGTCACGCACACCCTGTGTTCCCTGTGCCCGCTCCCTCACCCAGTGCCAGGGCAACCTTGGTGCTGCCCCCAAACCCAGGAGCGAAGGGCAGGTTGGGGCTGCTCCCCCTTGTCACGGGGAGGGGGTATGTGTAGAGGGGTGGACTCCCTGGGATCTCTGCGGAGCTGGGCAGGGAGTGGCAGACACCCCTAATATTGGCGTGGGGCCGGGCGGCAGTGAGCTGTCCCTGCAGTGGAACCCGCTGTCCCGGCACTGCAGCACCGACCGGAGCAGCTCCATCGGGAGCATGGAGAGCCTGGACCACCCCGGCCAGGCCTACTATGAAGGAGACCCCTCACCTGTTGACCAGGGCATGTACCACAGCAAGCGGGACTCAGCCTATAGCTCCTTCTCTGCCAGCTCCATCGCCTCCGACTGTGCCCTCTCCCTCCGCCCTGAAGAGGCCGTGTCCACTGACTCCAGCTTTCAAGGCCCCTGCAAGGCCCCTGATGGGCGCTACCTGACCACAGGGGCTGAGTCATCTGCCAGCCGGCACCCCGAGGCCTGGCGGGCGCCTGTGCCCCCCCAGCCCCCTGTCAGGAGGGACAGCCTGCGGGCAGCCCCGGCCAGCAGAGGGGACAGGCACCGGGCGGCGGTGTCAGCGGACATGCTGCATGCCAAGGGCCGGTGGATCTCCGACACCTTCCTCTGCCAGCGGGATGGGGAGGCGGAGGCGGTGGGTGGGAGGACGCTGGCACCATACCCCACAAAGGACCGTCTCTCTGCCGACCAGTATTACATGCTGAGCTCCCACCCGGACCGGTGCCCGGCTGAGCCGCTGCTGGGGGAGAGCATGGACAACCGGCTGTACCTGGATGGCAGCATGCACCGAGTGCCAGATGCCACGACAGCAGGTGACAACCCGTTGCTGTCCCCCCTCAAGGGCCACGTGCCACACCGGCACAGTGCTCCCGAGCAGCTGCTGGCCTCCCAGCTCCGCTCACTCCAGGTGGGCACCAGCAGTGGGAGAGCCTCACCAGCCCCCGATGGGCACCGCTGGACCATGTCCCCACTGCACCCCGAGAGCAGTCGGGGGGGAACTCCAGGGGCTGCCCAGGACGCCCCGCTCTGCCCGGAGCCCTGCTGCCGCCCACCGCCCTGCCACTGCTGCCCCGAGCTGCAGCGACCCTGTGGGCAGGACGGCCGGGGGGCCAGCCCGGCACTCAGCACCGAGGGGCCGGCGGAGGAGGAGAGCCGGGCGGGGGCCCGGCGGGCTGGGGGTCCTCCCCACCGATCCGCTCAGATGCGCCGCCGCAGCGACCGCTTCGCCACCAGCCTGCGCAACGAGATCCAGCGGCGCAAGGCTCAGCTGCAGAAGAGCCGGGGTCCCGGTGGCCCCCCGCCTGGCGAGGAGCCAGTGGAAGAGACGGAGGAGCCCCCCGAGAGCAGCGTGCCGGCAGAGGGACCCCCCGCCCTGGCTCAGCGTCTCAGCCCTGCGCCGAGCGACGATGGCAGGAGCGCCGGCCGCTCGGGGGACAGGGGTGTCCCCACCCCTGACCCACTGCCAGCCCCCAAAGGGCCCCCGTCCCCCGAGCGGGCGGTGCCGACAGCCAGGGGCCGCTGGCGCTGGTCCCCGGAGCGCAAGCTGCAGCCGCAGCGCTCGCCCAGCCCCGGTGAGCTGGAGGGCTATGGCCCCACATCCCGCAGCTCCCCACCGCGGGGCAGCGACGAGGCCGTCCTCCTGCCCTTTGCTGACCGCCGCCGGTTCTTCGAGGAGAGCAGCCGGCCGGCACCGCCCCACCACAGCAAGCCCCCCGCGGGCGATCCCGGTGCCTTCCAGCCCCATGGCCCTGAGCACCGCGGTGTCCGCCGCCTCTCCGTGGACCAGCCTTACAGCTCGCCCTCCCCGAGCCGCCCTGCCTCTGCCGGCCCCTACGCGGAGTGCTGCCGGGAGCAGCCCCCCTGCTACAAGCCGCTGGGGAGGCCGGGCGAACTGGATTACATGCGGGGCTTCTCCTACCCCTATGGGGTTCCCCTGCGCCCCGAGCCCTGCCGCTACTGCGGAGGGGACCCATGCCCACCCCCGCTGCCCCGCGGCCGTACCTGCCGCTGCCACCCCCAGCCCTGGGTGCCCTGCCCCGACTGCTGCTGCCCAGCCCCCCGTCCCGGGCGAGAGGAGAGCGATGCCTGGCCCCCCCGGAGAGCATTCGCCCAGGTGAGTAATTCCACCCAGGACTGTGCTGGGGAGGAGCACTGGCAACCCCTTGCGCTCCTGGAACATAACCTTGGGTTGGGGTGGGGAGTGCTTGTGCCCGTGTTGGCCCTGCAGACCCACTGCATGCCTTCTGTGCCTGAATGAGGATGGGATGGGGTTGCTGGGGATGGGAATGCTGACCCCTCTTTCACACTCCTTCTCCCACACAGGAATTTCCTCAGGATGAGTGGGAGCCACCTGCAATAACCAGGAAAGTCAGCCAGTCTGTTAGGTGAGCCCATGTGAGGTACCAGAGTGCTGAGATGTGTGTGCCACTCAGTGGGGACCTTCACCAGGGAGTTGTGGGGACTGCCATGATTTTGGTTGGGGATGTACAAAGTGCCTCCTGTAATGCCTTGTCCATCTTAGCGTGGTGCTCTGGGGGCATATGCCACCTTGGGCCAGGGGACAGGCAGAGGTGTGAACAGCAAGGAGGATCCCTCCTTAACTATCCCTGGAGGTTTGGTGACATCTCCAAGGGGCTGTGCCCAACAGGAGACCTTGGGCTTCCCCCACCAGTGGGGTTGGGTGACTTCAGCTGGGGAAAATGAGGCAGGGGTGGGCATGAGCTGCCAAGGGGGGTGACTGTGTGGGGGGGACGGGTGTCTCCTTCTCTCCCCAGTGAACTCTCCCACTGCCAACTGGGCTTCCCAAGGCTCGGCCCATTCCACGCCTGCTTTGAGAGCAATGAGCCAGAGTGGCCACCCTGCTACCGGGCCACATCCACACACGACCTCTCGTGGGATAATGACTGCCTGGCCCGCATGCCTGAGAGCCCACCCGGCCCACTGCACCGCCCGCTGCGGGGCAGAGCCTTCTCCGAGAGCCACCTCAACCTGGAACCTGCCAGTCCCCGGGGCCGCGACCGGAAGGACCTTTTCCGTGCCAAGCAGGACCCTACCCACATCCCCAAAAAGAAGGGCCCCCCACCTCCCCGCCCACCTCCCCCTAACTGGGAGAAGTACAGGCAGCGCCGGGCATCGCAGCACCCTCCGGATGGTGCTGGGCACAGCTCTGCCTTCGCTGCCCCAGTGCCACCCCGCAGCATCGCTGATGTGGTGCGCGAGCGGTCGCAGAGCCTCACCGGGGAGCAGGGGGCCCGCTCCTGGGGGCATGCTGCTCGCCCCCCTGCTCCACCAGGTGCCTGGCCCCGTTCCGAGCCCCCCGCATCGCTTCACAGGACTCCTGGGCCCGATGTTGGCAACGCCGAGATTTGCAGGTAAGTGCTGCCGTGGCATGGGGGTGGGCTTAACATGGGTGGGCTTTTGCAGTCACGTGGCCTCTTGTACCCTGCATGAGAGGATCCTAATCCACCCCTGTGGGGTTTTTCTGGGGTGAGGGGCTGTCCCTGACTTCTGTCCCTGGAGTGGCCACAGCCCTGCAAGTCCCTGTCTCCAGGACAGGGATGGGCAGGGGGGCTGACGTGCCCCTTTGTGGGTGTTGGCAGGGTGGCAGAGGCTGGGGAGAAGCGGTCAAAGGCGAAGCAGCCCTGGGAGATGGAGGAGCAACCCCAAAGGCTTGTCCGGAACCAGGAGCAGGGCTGTGCTGGTCCCCGTGGGGTGGGTGAGTGCTCCCCACCTCTGCATGATGGCCCTGGCCCAGCCATGCCAGAGGCACTCAAGCCCAGTCCCGGAGCAGCAGAGGGGATGAGCTGCCAGGGCGGCCGACCCCAGCCCCGCCGGGTGGACTCGGAGGAACTGCTGTGGGATGTGGCAGTCAGGGACCACTCCCTGGCCAACGTCCTGGCCCCTTTGGCCCCCGCCGGCACCGCCACTGAGGTGATGGGTGAGCTGCTGGTGGCAGGGGAGCGGCAGGCCTGGCGGGAGCGTCTCCAGCAGGACTGGCGCCTGGAGGCCCTGGCACAGGACAGGTAGGGCTGGTGTGGCACTGGGTCCCATGCCGAGGGCTGGCTGCACTCTGCCACCCCCAGCGCTGACTCCTGCCCCCCCAGGCAAGGCTTTGAGCCCATCTCGCCACCCCCTGGGAGTGTTGCCAACTCCAGCTCCTTCCCGGTGCACTACAGTGCAGCAGCAAGCAAAGCTGAGCCGCTCAGCAAGGTGACGGCGCTGCCAGAGGTAGCAGAGGGGAGCTCAGAGGATGAGGAGGAGGAGGTGGACCACGAGCTGGTAGAAAAGAAGGTATGAGCACTGCTGGGGACAATGCCTTTGGGGTTCCCCACTGCCCCTGCCAGGTGCTCTTGAGAACTTGGGGGTATTGTTGTATTTTCACAGGGACTGGGGCATCATTGGGTGCTCACAGGGACCAGGGACATCACTGGGTGGGGTCAGGGTCATTGCTGTATGCTCGCAGGGGCTGGGACATTGCCAGGTGCATGCGAGGACCAGGGGCATTGCCAGGTGCTTGCAGGGCCTGGAAGTGTCACCAGACGCTCATGAGAACCAGGGACATCTCCAGATGCTCAGTTCTTGCAGGGACTGGAACATTCTGAGATGCCTATAGGGACAAGGGGCATCCCTTGTCTGCTTGTGGGGTCTGAGACATTGCCAGGTGCTTGTGGGGACTGGGGGCATTGCCAGTAGCTCATGAGAACCAGGGGTACCACCAAGTTCTTGTGTTCTTTGGGGCCCAGCACAGCACCCCTACCCCCTGTGCCAGTCCTCCAGTCCCATGGGGGCTGGGCCCAGTTGCCCCTGACCCTTTTGCTCTGGCAGCTGCAGCTGATCGACAGCCTGAGCCGCAAGCTGGCGGTGCTGCGGGAGGCACAGCGGGGGCTGCAGGAGGACATCAGTGCCAACGGGGCACTGGGCGAGGACGTGTCTGCCCGCCTGCAAGCCCTCTGCACCCCAGGGGAGTTCGACAAGTACCGCCTCTTCGTGGGTGACCTGGACAAGGTGGTCAACCTCCTGCTCTCCCTCTCGGGGCGCCTGGCCCGGGTGGAGAGCGCCCTGGGCAGCCTGGGGCCACACGCCCCTGCCGAGGACAAGGTGGGTATGGGGCAGGGAGGCACCTGCAAGGCTTGGGATGTGGGGCCAGCTGCCAACGCTGCCTGTCTAACCCACAGCTGGCCCTGCGGGAGAAGCGGCGGCTGCTGGTGGCGCAGCTGGAGGATGCCAAGGAGCTGAAGGAGCACGTGGGGCGGCGGGAGGAGGTGGTGGGTGCCATGGTGGCGCGGTACCTGCCCGCTGAGCACCTCCAGGACTACCAGCACTTCGTCAAGATGAAGTCAGCCCTCATTACTGAGCAGCGGGAGCTGGAGGAGAAGATCAAGCTGGGCCAGGAGCAGCTCCGGTGCCTGCGTGAAAGCCTTGGGCAGGCCTCCAAGGGCTGCTAACCCCCTGCCCAGCCTCCCTCTGGGATCCTGGCTGTGGCCCCAGCTTGCTGCCAAAGTGGATCCAGCCCATCATGGGCTCTCCCTGCGTCTGTCCCATCTGCCCAGCCCCTGCCTTTTATTTATTTCTCTGGTTTAGCTAGCAGGGGAGGGGCTGCCAGTCCAGATGCTGACAAGGGGGTGTTGTGCCACAGAGGTGTCATGGGCTTTGTGACTACCCAGCACACTGTGGCCCAGCAGGACCAAGTGGTTGGGTGCTACCATAGGTCCTTCTGTGCCAACAGGGGTCATTCCACCTTGTCCTGGATACCAGTGCCTGTCCTGCATTCGGTGCTGTACCACATGCCTTAAACACCCCCTAGCTGCCCTGGGGCATATCCATGCAGTGCCTGAAAGGGTTAAACCATGCTTGCTCTCTGTCATGTCTATTTGTCCAGCTCTGTCCATCTGTCCGGTGGGAGCTGAAGGAATTTCAGCCCCGGCATCCTCTTCCTCTCCATTGTATCTGAAACAATGGCTCTGGCCAGCAGGTTCTTAACCCGCTCCCTGCTGGCTGAGCCACCATGGGGGGCCACAGTGGGTGCTAGTGGGTGCTGTGTACCCCTCTCCTGGTCAACACTGCAGTGGGTGCCCCTGGGATGGTACCCTGCCAGGGCATGGGGTTCTGGGACCAGTAGACTGTGGCCTGTGGCTACCCCTTGTCACCCATGCTGTGGATACGGGGACCAGCAGGTCTCATTCAGCCCTCACCTGCAGCTTCTGGCCCAATACCAGGAGCAATTAATAGAGGAAAAAACACGTTAAGGACAAAAACGAGATATCTGTCCCATCCTCTCTGCTGCAACAGCCCCAAATAGCACTTAGATGTCACCTCCTCCACTGTCCATCTGTCCCCATGGGCTGGGCAGGTGCCTTGATACTGATTTTGCACAGGGGTTTCATGCGAGCAGCAGCAGTTTGGGGCAGGGGTGGGGAGTGTTTTGAGAGGGCAGGGTGGGCTCCAGCTGCTTTGGTGGCCTCATAGCTGGACAGCCCAAACTCAGGGTGCAGGCAGCACTCACTCCTGCCCTCCTGCCCCCACAGAAGCCCTCCTGTGTGGCAGCCCCCCACTGTGGCCCCGCCTCAGCCTGTTGAACACTACACCCCACACCTGCCAGGCTGTATCCAGGGATAGTGGCTGGCAGGAGCGGGATCCCCAACGTTCCCTGTGTCTCAGCAGCCCCCAGAATCATTGCTAGGACCAAAGACTGCACCCACTGGGGGCCATAGTGCTCTCCGTGTGGGAATCAGCAGCCCTCCCCATGGCGCTGTGCTGGGAGAGCTGCCAGTGCCGATGCATTGCTGCATACCGTTGTGCCTCACACTAAAGCAGCAGCGGGAGCTGCACATCTGTCCCAGCTGTGTCTTGCGTGGTTTGTCCCTGTGTCCCAGCAAGTGTCACTGGAGGGGGGAGGGGACAATTACTCCAGCTGGGGTGAGCCAAGCCTTGGCAAGGTCTTGGGACTCGGATGCCCCCTGGCACAGGGGGCACCTGGAGTGCAGGGAGCCCGCTGCACCCAGTGTTCCCAGGCTGGGCCAGAGCAGGGATCAGTGCCTGGACAGCTCGGCAGGAGCACGTGGAGGGGGCACCGCCCTTGGGTGACAGATGTAGCGCTGTCCCTGGCACTCAGCCATGGAATCGCTGCCGGAGCTTTTGAGGTGTCTGTGTCCACTGGGGGGTGTCGCAGTGCTGCTTCTGTTGCTGAGGGGGCTGCGGGGTGCCCTGGCTCACTGCGGTACGGGGGGGTGAGGCTGCCCAGTGCCTTCCCGGGGGTCTCGGCCTGCCCGCCGGTCTCACGGAAGGGTCCGGTCACCCCCCGCCCGCGGCCCCGGGAGCGGAGGGGTCGCTGCGGTGCAGGGGCGGCGACGGCCGCTGGGCGGCGCCAGGAGGCGGGCGGAGCACGGGCGCGGGTGGGAGCGGGAGCGCGGGGGGACGCGGGTGGGAGCGCGGGTGGGTGCGGGAGGGAGCGCGGATGGTTGCGAGAGCGGGGGTGG